>BQNB010102779.1:0-24171 GCA_026074375.1 Tanacetum coccineum | reverse complement strand
TTGGTCCAACATTTGTAAAAATCCTTATGAAGAAAATGTATTGCCTAGTTGTCACAGATGATTACAGTAGGTTTACATGCGTTTTCTTTCTAGCTACTAAGGATGAGACTAGTGGCATTCTTAAGTCCTTTATAACTGGTTGTGACATTTCGCGTTTTCAAGGTCAATATTAAATCTCAATTTAGTTTATGTTTTTACTTTTAGTAAAATTATGAGTTTTGCTTTTACCCGATTTAGTAAAATTCTCGTTCTTAGCTTTGCGTGAGCCGTATTTAGAAATCTATTCCGTCTTCGTGCCTTAAGTGGTTCAATAATCTCATAATATTCACCGATGATTATAATTTACACTTCCACTATACTTTAATTAAAAACTTATAACTAAAAAAAAATAAAAAATTTCAAAAACCAAGGCCCTATGGCCGGTTTGTACACATCCACACACAAACACTTTCATTTTTTTCACATTTCTATAAACACCATCATTCCCTTTCTTTTTCCCCATACATGCATATCTCTTCATTTCACAAGATTTCAAAACCCTCTCTTCTTTGGCCTCCTTGCTGCCGATTTTAGCACCACCACCACCATCATCTTACAAATTTATTCTCCTCATTTTTATCCTCTTATCACCATCCATAAGTTGCTTGCAAAGTTTGGTGCAATTTCTTGAAGATTTGAAGATGTTATGGATGTTTTATTGAAGGGTTTTCACTAGGGTTTTCTTGAGAGAAGTATTGGTGATATTTAGGAAGGTTAGAAGCATTATAATCATTGGTTTTGAGGGTTGCTTTGGTTCGAAATCAGCCCTTGTGCAAGAAGGGTGTTCTTGTTTTTGATTCTCTAGCCTAAATCAACTCCTAGTAAGATCTTCTATTTATTTTCAATTTTTCTTTTAATTTTAATCCATGAAAATGGAAGTTTGATTCTGGAAATGCATGTTATATGATGTATGAGTTGTGTTTAAGGGCTTGGTATGGCATTGCAAGTGATGGGTTAGAGTTAGGATTGATGTTTGGATAGGTTTTAGAGTAAATAATAGTGACTGTTTTGAAACAGTAGCAAAAACGGGTCTTTGGGATGAGGGAGATAGGTTTTAGAGTAAATAATAGTGACTATTTTGAAATAGTGGCTTGGAGACTATGATATAATTACATGACTGGAAAGATACATGTCTTAGCATCATAGGATAGTTGGATTCTTAACCAACTCTTTGGGATGAGGGAGATTAATCAGGTCATAAATGTACGGGTAAGTAGGTAAATCTGGACCTATGATTAGGTAACGAGTTAAAACGCCAAATTCTTGCCATAAAATGTTTAGGGTTTTAAAGTTTATGGTCTGTGGTAGACATTTATATGGAGCCATATCTTTGGTCTCTACCTTCATTTTATCATGGTTTGGATTTTTAATGGCATTTTAGTAAAGGGTAAATATTTTTGAAACTTTCTGTTTTGGACAACCAGGGGTAAAATGGTCTTTTCACATAGTTACGAAACTTTGTAAATTATGAGACTTACGTTTTTGGTAACTAAACCACAAATAGTATTTTCAGGAAGTGAAAGCCTCACCATATTGAACATTTTGAGATAGGAGATCTGAGCCCATGAAGTCGATGTTTAAAATAAGAAAACTGATGTTTTACGTATGTAGTTCATAAAATTAAAATGATATTGAGTATACCGTGATAATACAAAAGTTAAAGAAGCCGAAAATTAGTTAGATGTTCCATTTTATGGCCTATTATTACCAGGTCACAAGTCAATTTGGTGTTAAAAAGGAATTAGGATGTTCTAGTGGGAATGCCATATGCTTATCTTCGGAAACACATTCATGAATTCACATGCTTAATTTTATACGTTTTGTTACTTTCTACGTACTAAATTCGCGTAACGTCTTTTAGATTGGTGCCATGGTGTACTTCTTGCTGTTCGAGACTCGTCATTGTGATCTAATTTAATTGTTCTTACGGTGAGTTTCAATCTGCCTGCCTTTCAAACTTTTAAACTGTATTTATAAAAACCCCGAGAGGGAGTTTCATGCTTGTTGGTTTTTTATTAACTGAATCGCATGAAATTTTTTGGTTGCTGACCCGACTCATGAGAATATTTGCTACTATGGGTAGCTCATTGCCAAAAGACCCTAACACTCATGAACTGTTAGAATTGCCTATTAGGAGTGAGCGTTGTACAAGGTAAATAGATCTATTGGGTTTGACAGCCCTGTCCGGGGGTATGAATCGAATCCTTTCGAGCACCCAGTCAACGGACAATTTGTATTTAGAAGTTAGGTATAAGGCAATAATACCTAGTTATGGGGCAACATGAATTACATACAAGATATGTGTTAACGTCAAGGCTTCGGTGTCTTATTGCAATAGAAACTTGATTAATGGCTTGTCCGTACAACAAGTCACACGATGAACAAAACTTGTGTTCCTTTTTATCTCTTACAAACTCTATGGATTCACTCAACATTTTTGTTGACTTTTTAAGCATGTTTATCTCAGGAAATCAAGGGTGAAGGATGCTGTGTACGAGGAGTCTGCGCTAAAGTTTTAAAGAACTTGTATTTTGTTCCATTTTATCAAACTAATCATCCATGATTTGGAAAAACTTATGTTATGAATTTGGTAACGATCCTGTGGGACGTATGTTTAATTACTCTGAAACTTCTTTAAATGGAACAATGTTTTTAAACGCCTCTTTTCGAGTCGTTTTCTATATCTTTGTGCAATTGTACTATGAATTAACACCCAATGTTGTATATTCCGCTGCGTGAAATTTGGGGGTGTTAAAGATTGGTATCAAGAGCTACAGGTTATAGAGAACTAGGTCAATTTTTTTTTTACCTAAACTATAACCCTTTTTATGCGCGCTAAGACTCCTCGAAGCCCTTGTGTTATTCATGATCATAGTTTTTCCATTTGAGTATTTATGCACATTTTGGGTGCATTACTATTGAATATTCATATAATAAATATTATTATATGTAATTGATACGTATATATATCGATTGATATGCTTATCCGCGAAGCATCAAGAATTGTTTATTTAGATTTCAAAAATGAAATTTTTATATGTAACAAATATTATTGTGCATATTCATATTATTTATCGATCATCATGCATATTCCTGAAGCATCGTCATGCATTCGCATTCTCATATAAATTATTATTCATATAGTAATCCTTATTTATTTTACGCAATTTGCAGATCATCATGGCCAACCTACCCCCTAACCATAACGAGTTCGCGCCAGCTGCGGAGGCAGCACCAGACAACATGAACGGTTGGGTTGAAGAGGAAGACCCAGAAATGGAGGAGGAGGAGGAAGATCCGGAAATGGAAGAAGAAGAGGAAGAGATGGATGCTGATGAAGAATGGGACGGCCCAGAGTGGATACTTCCTTATCAGGGGGCGGACCCACTTTACCCTCCGCCACCTGCATCTGACTCCGAGTCTGAGATTGAGTTTGAGGAGTCTAAGGCTGAGGTTGAGGCTGAGGCCAAGGCTGAAGTTGCACCTATACCACCACCTCCTGTTCCTGCTAATCCTGAACCTGAGGCTGTTACCGTCGTTACTGGCAGACTAACACCACTTAAGAGACTCTTCACTGACACTTAGGTTTGGACAGGATCATCATCATCTTCTGCCGTTGTTGGTCATGACCCCGAGGATCCCACTCTGAGTCACATTAGGAGTGATCTGAATGCACTTCATCGCAGGGTTCGACAGATTGAGAATGATGACGTGCGTGCAGAGAACAAACGACTGAGGATGATGTTAGACTGCAGTGAGAACCGTACTAGAGATGCTTGGAGAGAGCTTGATCGTGCGACATGACATTACCATCATTTAAGGCGTTGGTCTATTACGGTTGAGAATCTATTACCACCGCGTCTGCAGTATCAAGAGCCACCATATGCTCTACCTGAGGCTCTATTGGCTACAGTTATTCATAATGATCCTAGGGATCTGTATATTGCTGCACGTGATGCTGCCACTGCTCCTGCTACTAATAATGATGATTCACCTACTCATGAGGAGACTTCACCATCTGAGCCACAAGGATCTCCACCTCGTGACTCTTAATAGTTTAGTTTCATTAGTAGTATCTTTTGTTCTGTAATCACTAAACTAAATCTTCAATTAGTAGAATTGATGCCATTAGTTGTAACGATTTGTATCATTTTGTGAAACAATGCAACTATGTATTAACTCTTTTTAGTAATGAATGATGAAAATGGATATCTTTTGATTTACTACTTGATGTCGTTGTGATTGTGTTATTATTGGTTCACTTGTATATGATGCGATTATGTCATTATATAAATACTCATTGAGGCTTTCTTTGTGTTGTGATAGAATCATGCCACCAAAACCAATGAGCCAAGGTGATATTGAGTGACTCATCAATGAGAGGGCCAATGCTGCTGTGGAGGCAGAGTGAGAAAGGCAGGTAAACGCAAGGAGACAAGGAGGCAATGCTAACGAAGCTGGGGGCCAAGGTGGGGCGCCAGCTGTTCGAGAATGTACCTTTTCGGGATTTATGAAGTGCAACCCTACGGTCTTCCATGGACACGAGGGAGCTGTTGAGCTAAGTAGGTGGTTTGAGAAAACAGAAATGGTTTTTGGGATAAGTGAATGTGCTGAAGCGAGAAGGGTTAAATTTGCTGCTGCCACACTTCAAGGGCGTGCCTTGACGTGGTGGAATTTCGAGGTTGCAACGATGGGATTAGAGGCTGCTAATCAGATCGGTTGGACTGAAATAAGAAGGTTAATGACAGAAGAGTTTTGCCCTATTAAGGAAATTCAGCGAATGGAGCACGAACTATAGAATTTGAAGGTTAAGGATTTTGACATAACTGCTTACACTAAGCGCTTTCATGAGCTGGCTCGACTATGTCCGGAAATGGTCCCGACCGAACTCAAGAAAATTGAAGCTTATATCCGGGGATTAACTGACAACATTAAGGGTACAGTTATTGGATCCAAACCCACAAGCCTGAATAAAGATGTGCGCATGGCACATGCCCTGATGGAGCAAAAGGCTCAGGCTCGAATAGAAAGGATTGCCGAGGGCAATAAAAGAAAATGGGAAAGTTCACAAGGTGGTAACAACGGTAATAACAGAAACAACAATAGGGACAACACCCGCCATATCCAGCAGAACAATCAGAGGCAGGGAAATACGCGAGCAATGACCACTGCCCTTGCTGAGCAAGGTGGGTATGCTGGAAACAAACCGCTCTGTAATCGTTATGGAAAACATCACTTTGGTTATTGCAAGGTGGTATGTAACAACTGTGGAAGGGCAGGCCACATGGCACGAGAGTGTAAGGGCAAAGCTATAGCTACGGGTGCTAATGCGTGACCAACCGTGACGTGCTATGATTGTGGAGAAAAGGGGCACACAAGGAACTATTGCCCGAAGAGAAGGGATCCACAAGGTGAGGAAGCTCGAGGTTGTGCTTACGTGATTAAAATACTGAGAAGCAGCAAGGACCTAATGTGGTTACGGGTATGTTTCTACTCAACAATCGTTATGCTTCTGTATTATTTGACTCAGGATCTGACAAAAGCTTCGTGAATACTAGTTTTAGTCACTTGATAGACATTAATCCAGTTAGACTAGACACTAGTTATGAAGTGGAATTGGCCGATAGAAGGGTCGCTAGTACTAATACTATCCTAAAAGGATGTACCCTGAACTTATTAAACTACTTATTTAAAATTGACCTTATGCCCATTGAGCTGGGAACTTTTGACGTAGTTATTGGGATGGATTGGTTAGTTGATCAAGACGCCGTTATCGTATGTGGCAAGAAGGTAGTGCATATACCCGTCAAGAACAAGACGTCGTTATCCCACTGGAAGAGATCCAACTTGACGACAAATTGCACTTTATCGAAGAACCAGTAGAAATCATAGACCGCGAAGTGAAGCAACTCAAGCAAAGTCAAATTCCTATTGTCAAGGTACGATGGAATTCCAGACGAGGTCCGGAATACACTTGGGAGCGATAAGATTTCTTCAAAAGAAATTACCCTCATCTTTTCTCGAGTAATAAGAAGACAAGATTGAGGAATCGAGCACCGGGACGGCGCTCCCTTAAGGAGGGGAGGATGTAACATTCAGTATTTAAGGTCACTATTTACTCTGAGCTTTATTTCTATTTTCATTTTTTAAGCAAAGTTATAAATTTTACGTTTACCCGATTTAGTAAGAATTTCCCGTTCTTAGCTTTGCGTGAGCCGTATTTAGAAATCTATTCCGTCTTCGTGACTCAAGTGGTTTAATAATCTCATAATATTCCCCGATGATTATAATTTACACTATTTTCATTTTCCGTTGTGTTTCGCGTTTACGTAAATTCTTGCTTAAAACTCGCGTTTTACCTTAAAACCTTACCTTGTTTAACTTACATCTACAACATACTTTAATTAAACTTATAAACTAAAAATCAAAAAAATATATATATTTTCACAACCCCAAGGCCTATGGCCGGTTTGTACACAACCACACACAACACACTTACACTTTTCTCTTTTCTATAAACATACTCATTTCACTCATTTTCCCCATACATGCATAACCCTTCATTTCTCAAAATTTCAAATCCTCTCTCCTTTCCTTCTCCTTGCTGCCGTACACCATAGCACCACCATCACCACTCTCACAAAATTTTCCTACTCCTTTTTATCATTACAACACCATTCATAAGTTGCTTGCAAAGTTTGGTGCAATTTCTTGAAGATTTGAAGAAGTTAGGGCTTGTTTCTTGATGTTTTCTTGAAGCTTTTTGATTGGGGTTTTATTGGGCCAATTCTAGGTGATATTTAGGAAGGTTAGAAGCAATATATTTGGGTATTGAGGGCATCTTTGGTTTGAATCAGCCCACACAAAAGAAGAGTGTTTGGTGTTTGATTCTCTAGCCCTAATATTTCTTTTGTAAGCCATATCTTTTTATTTATTGTTTTCTTTGATTTTCATCCATGAAAATGGATGTTTAAGTTCTGAATATATATGTGTGGTTATGTTCTTGAGGGTGTTTTCAATTAGTTTAGTTTTGGCTTGAATATGGTAGATGATGATTAAAATGATGTTTACAAAGGTTTTAAGTTGAAATAATGGGATTGTTTTAAAAACAGTAGCAAACCGTGTGTTTATCTAAACATATTTGGCCTGGATCCTATGATTAAATTTGCATGACTGGAAAGATACATGTCTTAGCATCATAGGATAGTTGGATGCTCAACCAACTCCTTGGGATGAGTGAGTTATGGTCAAAACAAGGATATAGGGTCAAATATGGATCATAGATTTGAGTACGAGTTAAAAACTCAAATTTTTGCCTAAAATAATAGGTTTTAAGATTTTTTGGGTCAGTGGTTAGGACATCATAAGGAAAGCCATATGGCCTTTGACCCTACCTTCATTGTAGCATGGTTTTGGGGATTTTATGGCCATTTTAGTTAAGAGTAATTTTTGGAAAACTTTATGTTTTGGTTAACCCAGGGTAAATTTAGTCTTTTCACATAGTTGCGAATGTTTGTATTTATGAGACTTACATTTGGTAAAACTAGACACAAATAGCTTTCAGGGGTGAAAGACCTCACATATAGTAAAACATTTGTGAGCTAGGAGGTTTGGTCCATGAAGTCGAGTTTAAAATCAGTAACTGAGTATTTGACGTCTAGTCTTAAAATTTAAAAAACGTATAGTTCACCGTGATAAATAAAAAAAGGTAGAGCCGAAAACTTAAGCAGGATGTTCATTTGAACTATAAGACCAGGGTCCACAAGTCAATTTTGGAGGTTATGAAAAGACTTGGGAAGTTTCTTGTGGAATGCCATGCTTATCTCGGCAAATACATCTCATGATCACAGTTGTCTTGTTTTATTTTTACGTCTTGTTACTTTTCACGTACTAAGTCGAGTCACATATTTTAGGAGGGTGCCTAGGAGTAATTCCCGCTGTTAAAAGACTCGTAATACTCTGATTTAATTGTTTTCGGTGAGGTTCATAGCCTCGGCCTTTCAACTATTTATAAGTGTAAATTTATAAGATCGCGAAGAAGATTACATGCTTGGTTTTATAAAACTGAACACAAGAAAACTTTATGTATGCTGAACCCGAATTTGATATTAATTTGCTTGAGGTTGCTTTTACCAAAAGGGACCACACATCATGAATAAATTTGTTAGTTTGACTATAAATAGGTGAGCGCTAGTTACAAATAAATGATCTATTGGGGGGGTTTGACAAGCCCTATCGGGGGTATGAATCGAATCCTTTCGAGCACCCAAGTCAACGGGACAATTTGTATTAATAATTTAGGTATAAGCAATTAAATACCTAGTTATGGGGCAACATGATTTACATTCATAGATTTTGTGTTATCGTAAAGGTCGGTGTTCAGAAGCTCATTGCCATATAGGTAAACTTGATTAAATGGCTTGTTCGATTCATCAAGTCACACGATGAACAATATCTTGTGTTCTTTTTTATCTCTTACAAAACTCTATGGATTCACTCAACATTTTTTGTTGTTTTTAAGCATGTTTTATCTTCGGGTTACCAAGGGTTATGGAAGATGTGTACGAGGAGGTCTGCGCTAAAGTTTTTAAAAGAAACTTGTATTTTGTTCTATCTTTTCTAAACTTAATTCTTCTTTGTTTTGGAAAAGTCTTATGTTATGAATTTGGTAATAGAAAACATGTGGGGACAAGTGTTTAATTACTCTGCAAACTTCTTTAAATGGAAACAAGATGTTTTTAAACGCCTTCTTTTCGAGGTGTTTTCTATATCATTGTTGCAAATTGCAGAACGTATGAATTAACACCCAATGTTGTATATTCCGCTGCGTGAAATTTGGGGGTGTTAGATTAGGCCTCTAGTGTTTGATGATCTAGTTTGTCGATTAGTTTGTATTTTCTTTGTTTATATTCTTAACTGCATCTTGTTGATTCTCTTGGTGATGTCCAAAGGATCAACATGTTGCTTCGGTTGTAAAAGTTGTTAAATAATATATATTCACCTTTTCATAACAAAAAAAATGATTAGCGCTGGTTTATATGTTACCTACTATGACTGTACAACCCAATGAGTCGAAAAGTTACATCACTAAATAAAGGGAATGGCATGGGTCCAAATGCATACGTCTATCAGAAAAGGAATCTAATTATATTTATCAAAATAACTCACAAAAAAATGTTTCATGAATGAAGCCGGTAAATCTTTTACTTCTATACATTAAGAAGAGATACTCTCGGATCTTAAAAAGCTAAAAGACTGAGAAATGGAGATCTTAAAAAGCTAAAAATTGAGAACTTGTACCAGTTTATAATTGTAACTGATCGTTTCATGCAATATAGATCTTGTATACTACATGAAACAAACATGTAGTAATGATCAACATAGCACTTATATCAAACTAGTTCAATCAATATGCATCATGGTATATTAGCTATTAATATTTCTTATAGTTTATGATGTACGATATTAGGTTGCATTAATTTGTTCATAGAAAACAGGGTCGTTTTGTTGATTTCGAGGGTCCTATTCCATTATCGTTCTTTAGGCCTCTAAATACGTACATTTTCAATTAGCGTACTTTTGCCTCAAACTTTACAGATATATCTTCTAATTCAAACTCAATCCGTTATTTGCAATGGTTATTATACATTAGCTGTTATTTAACTAAATTAAAAGATGATATATGAGCTTAGGAAATCGTTGACTAAAGACAATGAAGGAGAAAAAAATTAGCGTCTCATTTTTTATACACATTTTAGAGGCTGAGTTCAAAATCTTTAATAATCGAAATGGGTTTTTAGTTGGGCTCCAAACCTACCACAAAAATATTAACAAAAATTTGAGGGGCTAAGTTATAATGGCCCTGTGCTATTCATCATCCAGCCCAATATCCGGCCTGCTAATTAATTCGGGTAATACTCACAGCAACCGGAATTCGAAACCGAACCTAACCGAAAAAACCGATCCAAATTTATAAAAACCGAACTTAATCAAATTATATATTCGGTTTTCGGTTTTGATATGATTTTTGCAATCTAAGCTCAAAACTAAACCGAAAACCGAATTCTTACAAATATATATTTTTCATATTTATATGTATGTAAAGATCATTAAAATTGTATCATAGTATAAAAAAAATCTATTGAGTTTTTATAATTTTTATAGCGAAAAAGTATTTAAAAAAATAAATAATGTAATTCGGGTTATTCGGTTCAACTCGAAAAACGAACCGAATTCAAATTCGGTTTTCGGTTCGGTTAATCACAATTTGAATCCGGTTCTACAAAAAAAAATTAACAGAAAAAACATAACCGAACCGAATACCCACTAACGAGTATTTCCGGTTGATGGTAAGATTCAACAATATTACATCACATGTTTTGGTGGATCTATATGTCGTCACAATTTAATAAGTCTAGAACAAATATGTCAATATTATACGAGAGTTTATTTACGAGTAAAAGTCCTTATAAAGGTATGCATCAAAGTTAAGAATGTATGCTACCATAGATCAAGATTGATTAGGTATGTCTTGGGAACTAACAAAAGGTACCATGAAAACTAGGGGTGAGCAGAAAAAACCGAAACCAAACCGAAAACCGAAAAAACCAAACCGAAATAACCGACCGAAACTAGAAACCGATAGTTTGGTTTTTACTTTTTCAAAAACCGAAAAATTTCGGTTCGGTTTCGGTTTTCGCCCAAAAACCGAACCGTAAAAACCGAACCGAACCGAACCAGTTTTATAATAATATATAATTAATATAATATAAATAAATAAATAATAAATCTAATTTTGAAATCATATTTATTTTATGGTGGAATTATAATTATAATATTTATATATTTTGATGTTTATATATGTGTTTGTCATGTACGTGTGTTTACTTGACAATATATCGTTACATATATGACAATGATCATACTATGTGTATTTCACTTGCATGCGTGTGTCTCATTTATATGTGTATAATTGTTGAAATTTGGGTAAACATTATTAGGCTCATATTGACAAAATAAAAAATAAAAGTAAAAAGAAAACAAATTTTCTACGTAAAACAAGTTTATTAATATAAATTAGGCACAACCAAATATAAACGGTTTGAAGCTGAAAAAACCGAAAAAACCAAAAAACCCGAACCGCCAAAAACCGAGCGGTTTCGGTTTTTGGTTTTATAAAAACCGAATATTTCGGTTTGGTTTTGGTTTTAGCCAAAAACCGACCCAAACCGAACCGTGCACACCCCTAATGAAAACCATATATCTCTCTACTAGGTAATTTCACTAAACTCGCTCTACTATGAAGTTTATACCATGAATGTGTCTCCAATTTTATGGTAAAATGCAAGGTTGAAAAAATCATGAATTGTTAACCGCACGGTCGACCACCTTGTAGGTTTTAATCGGTCTAGGCGGGATTAATCGGCGATTAATCGGATTGGTATTTCTGGCAAAATTGGTGTATTTTCGGCAAGTTTTGTGTATTTTAAGCGAGTTTAGATATTATTGGAGAGATTTTTTCTAAAAAACAATTTCTAATAGATCTAAACAGTTACTATAAGTGATCAAAACAAATTTACGGTGAGTTTTAGGTATGTTCGGCAAGATTAGAAAGTTTCCGGTAAGTTTGACCGCCGATGACCACTATAGATCGCTGTTGACCATGGTTGACCTATCTGTTTGACCATGTTACATGAATCGGCAAGGTCGGTGACCTTGTAATGCCTAGGTGGCGATTAATCGGCCTTGTAAACCTTGTTTTGCAACATTGGTAAAATGTAAGCGTGAGGGAAAAAAACCCAAAATCTAAATAAAATCATAAAACCGCATAAAAAAACCAAACAAGTTCTAAAACCGGCTTGTTTTGATTTTTGTAAAAACAGTAAGTTTTAGTTTTATATGAAAACTCAAAAAAAAAAGGAACGACCCCATACTAATATCAATCAAATATTTTAAATTTAATATTTCAGAAGACGTGTATGCTTAGAAGAGAAACTATATAATTTTCTCAGAAAACTTATAAGGCCGGAGGGAGTGGGCGTGACCCATCACTCACCTCACGGGCTATCCCCAAAAAAACCCATCTTCACTCACGGGTGAGAAGAACAAAAAATGGAGAGAAGTGGTGACCTGCTCACCTAGCGTGAGCATGAAAAAGATATGGCCCATTTTTTGTTTAATATTTTTTATTTTGTATGCGAGTGGGTGTGGGGTATTTAGTGGGATATATTTTGTATAAAATTTGTATTTTAATGAAAGGTGAGGTGCGGTGACCAAAACACTTGAATGGTGAGGTATGGTGAGGAGAGAGAGAAAGCTGAGGTGGTGCTTAGGTGGAGCTGATGTGGACGGTGAGGCATGGTGACCACTACTTCTAGCCTAAAAACACAAAATGTGGAACTAGTATGAGTTGTAAATTGTCATCAACGAAGCCAATAAATATTGTACAGTTGTAATTGCACACATACAAGATGATGAGTTAACACTTAACAGCATACCTAAATACATTAAGAAGAGAGACTTTCGGATCTTGTTAACACTTAACAGCATACCTAAATACATTAACAAGAGAGACTTTCGGAACTAGTTTTACTTGCACACATACAAGATGATGAGTTAACACTTAACAACATACCTAAATAAATTAAGAAGAGAGACTTTCAGATCTTAAAAAGATAAAAAGTTGACAACTTGTACCAATTTATGATTATTTACTTTTGGCATGTAATATACATGAAACCAACATGTCATAATCAACAACATAGCACTCATATCAAACTGGTTGAATCATATGCACCATGGTATATTATCTATTAATAGCTCTTATCTTTGACCGATGTGAGAAAAACAACGGTGACCACCTTTTGGCTTAAAATATTGGTTGACGCCATTTCTTAAATAGACCCCACTTAACTCGATCAACTGGTATTTCTCTCACTACTTCTTGCCCCTGTTGAACCGGTGCGAAATTTCCAACGAGTTAAACCGCCGGTTTAACTGGTTTAGTAGCTTATCTTTTTTTCTAGTTCCATAAGTGACCACTCGAACATGTCTAGAGCTTAGGCTTGTTTTCTAGCTCCAACGAGTCCATCTAGTAACAATACTTTACATTCCACAAACAAAGCACCAACAATTGCATCCCTTTGTTTCAGACCCCCATCGAGAGAACATTAAGCAATTGAGATGTAGTATATTAAATGTACAATTTGGTATGCAAAATAGACGTATTTACTTAATTACCAAGCTATGAAGGAAATGTAACATTAATATATTTTATTATCATAAATCTATTTTTCAAAAACGTAAGGCTTAAATCTAAAAAATTAGCAAGTGGTTGTGTAACTTATTATTAAGCCTAGAAGGAGCTTTTTCGGGGAAAGAACATTACAAGAGTTATTAAACCACACGATCCATGAAAACGAAAGGGGCTTGATTTCTATGAATAATAGCCCCTTATTTGGTCTTTTGGAAGCCAAGACCACATCATAGCGGAACCGCAAGAAAAAATATTGTTATTAGATGAACAAAAAAACACTCCGTTTCCGTTTCCATTTCCATTTCTTTGGTATGAATTCTTCCTACCAAACACCCTGGTTTAAATCGAGTATATATGGAATTGACCCATTTTTCTCAATAAAACCAAAATAAAAATAGCTTGACAATCCCACATTCGTTGGCCAATGAAGAAGTTGGGTTTAAAGGAAGAGATTGTATAAATGGTGAGCTTAGGTTGTTCAACAAAGAGTTTATCTTGCACTTGATGCCAATGAAGCCTCTAATGAGTAATAACCGATCCGTCAAGGCTTGTTGAAAACTATTTCCAAACCCCCTTCTCGGCTTTGATTCTGCCTTGGCCGTCGAGAATTTCTAGAAAGGTTCCTTTCTATAAGGGTAAAACCCTACAATTTCTAGTGTTAAATTTGGTATTAATGATCATTTTTTTTATCTTTGAGTGACAAATTAAAGCAAAGTAGCTCAGTAGTCCGTTCCAATGAATATTTAGACCAAACAAAAGGAATGTAAGGTATTGTTACTAGATGAACTCGTTTAATCTACATTTTGGGTCCTCTATGTAGAAATCAAAAGAGAATACTAAAAAAAATATTGATCAGATTCAATGAATAATGTACATTACACAAGATTAAATAGAAAATAAACACAAGAAACCCTAAATGTCAAACGAGCCTAGACTAATACGGGTCAATTAATTGGAGGGGCACCAATTTCTTTTAAAAGTCCGGTTCATATACTATTTATTGAAAGCCCAAATAAAAAATATACAATTTATATAAAGCCCAAATAAAGAATGTGTAGTAGACTTGTAGTCGGTTACGTATTGCCGTGTAATATAGCTATATATATATGGCGTCTCATGTCCCACAAAGGTACAAACGAATAAAAAAGGATATCAATCGACAATTAGAAAAGACGAACATTCGGCAATTATTATAAGGTAAAGTTTTTTTTTACTTTTTTATTATAAATTTTTAGTTGAGAATTGTTATGGTTTATCAAATTTAGAGCCTTAAGCTATTGATTTTTTAGTTCGAAGAGTTTGCAACTTATTATCTTATTGAGAATGATTTGTTAGATAATGTCGATTACAAGGAGATAGTCAAGAATTTTGCTTTAAAAAATGCTAAAATAATTACATTATTCAAAAATAAAATAGTCTTTGTGATAGTATTTTTTGGATATTTATGACTTATTTTGTTTTTTTTTTTTAATTATATTTATACGATTATATATTGATATTCGTACATATTTATTTTTTAGCATCGATAACGGTTGTTTTACTCGTATAATTTTTTTAAAGCGGCCTTTTTTTCAATTAAGGCCCAGGTCACCTAAAATCCTCGGGACGGCCCTGACCACATCTAGAATGACACGTATCTTACCAACTTCAACATAGCACTATCTCAATCCATTATAAGGTTAGTTTGAAAAGTAGCATTTTAGATGCTTGCTAGTCAGGGCCGTCTTTAGGGGAGTGCAAGAGGTGCCATTGCACAGGGCCACCGCTTGACTAGGGCCACAAAAATCCATACACTTCTATTATATATATACAAAACACGAGGTTGAGGTTAATTAGTCCACGCACTACTCATACATGTGCATATTCTGTGTGTGTTTAAGGGACTCTTTGTAGTGATGGCACAGAGCCACCGAAATCCATGAGACGACCCTGTTGCTAGTGTCCTTTAAGGACTAAGAATAAGGGATATCACCCTTATTATTGTACTTCAACGCTTTTTTGATGTAGTAATATTTACCGGAAAAACTCTTTAACAAAAAAAAATCCATTATAAGGTTGTTATGCCAAATATCATGTTATGCCGATTGAGCAAACACATAACACACTACATATGTACTGCACTGAGTTACACTTGCATCATTAAAGTCCATTAGTTATATATTTTTTTGATACCGGAAATATTGTCAAAAACTATATATGACAATGATTTAAATGCCATTTTTTATGATGTTAGATTATTTTATTATTTTCCAAAATATGTATTCTCAAATTTATATACTATAAAAAATAAGTATCTTTTATAGTGTTTCAATAATTTATATTTATTGTAATTTAACATTAATGTCTTCTATTCACGAGGCTAACATGTAATTTATTTACGTAATACCATAAATCGATCATTTAGAAAAACACTGTCAATAGTTTTTTAAGGCCCCGTGAATTTCACGGGTCAATAAACTAGTATAAATTATATATGTCCGGAAATTATTCGAGCCCTACGGTGGACGCAACAAACGTAATTATTAGAAACGATGTTTTATATATTATAGAAATATATAATTAGTGAATTTAGCAAACACAAGATAAAAACATTAGATAGTTGTATAAAAGTTAAACTAAAAAGGACTAATGGTGTAAAAAACCGAGAAAAAGGAATGTTCGGGTTGCCCCTTTTCCTTTGGGCCGGCCGAATACCCCCTCCATAAGGAGATGGGATTGCTTTCTTTTCCTTCAAGTTATAGAGGCTATATAAAGGGATTCAAATGTTCATTATTGATATGTGTTTTAAGAAAATAAACCTTAGGGTGTGTTTGGTAGGGAGAAATGAAGAGAAATAGATTTGGTTTCATTTCTCAAGTATGTTTGGTAAAGAGAAATAAAAAGGTGGAGAATTGATGAGAATTACGTTGAGAAATAGAAAGAAATGATAGTGTATTTTTTGTCACCCCCATTTTCACAATTTTTATAGAGAATTTGGAGAAATGAGCTTTTATTTTATTTTATTTTTTTTGCTTTAATTTTTCTATTCTTTTTAAATCACGATAGATTCAAAATCGAGCCAAGACTAAAAATTACATACTCACAAACCACCTTAATTTGAATTTTGGTTTCTCGGTTTCAGGGTCAACTCGGTCGGGTTCATTCGGGTTTCGGGTCACCGAATATGAAGTAAAATGGTAAATAAAAAATAATGCCCTTTTTTTACTCTTTTAAATAGTAAAATTTATATTAAAAAATTAAAAAAAATATTTATTCGGGTCGATTGGGTCGACTCGAACCCGAGTTAGCAAAACTTTTTTAACTCGATACCCGACCCTATCTAGCATGCAGGTTACTCGGTTCACTCGAATAAATTTTTTTGACTCGGGTAACCCGACCCGAATAGGCTTAATCGGGGTCGGGTCCGAATAGACTTGACCCGACCCGAGTAACCTGACTCGAAAAAAGTGATGGTGAAATTATTGTATTATAATCGCTCTTTATTTGTAGTTTTTCGAATAAAGAAAAATATTTCGTGATTATTTTTTATTTCAATTCTCTTGTGTTACTAAACAATAAAATTTTATTCTCTACTTCATTTCTAATATCTGAAATTCTGTCTACCAAACGTGCTCTAAATCTCTCCTCCCTCTCTCCCTTGGTTTGTTCGACCGAAACCCACAAAGGGTTTTCGGTTTTGGCTTTTGGTTCGACCCAAAGAAACCACAAAGGTTTCCGGTTTAGTTGATTGTCAAGATACGGTGTTTGTTTGCTAAACCACTACTAGTACTAGCATACTTCATCGTTTGCTAAAAACGTATTGTGTGTGACGAAGTAGAGGGATTATTCTTTTGATGCTTGGTGGTTTCGCGTGGCATTATACACACGCGTATGGTGTAACTATTGCTATAAGCAGTCTAACGTTTCTTGCTAAAGGTATATCTTCAATCCCTTATTAATTATAAGTTCTATACGTGTTTGATCTTTCCGCTGCGTACTCGTGATATGTTTAATTGTTAATTAGATCTAAAATCCAACAGCTTTTACATATTTTCAATATATTATTCCACATTTGTACTGCATCTATCGACAATGGTAGAACCATATTCACAAAATTCACGCTTTCTATATAGTTTGATTTAATAGTATTGCGTCTTAGGTTCCTTTAATATTACTAGCTCTTAATAAAGATATCAAATAATAAACTCATTATCACATCGTTTGACATCTGCTGGTTAAAATACGGATCTGTGATGAGATCATAAATTTTATATTCTATCACAAACAAACATTGTTACAAGTTATGTATCATCTTTATTTTCTTTACTCGTCATTTATAATAAGATAAATATTTACATACATCTACCTAAAATTCATGTGTAAAAATATGCTCTTCGTGTGTAAAAATATATCTAGCAAATATGTTCTTCGTGTGTAAAAATATTTACATACATCAACCTTAAATTCATGACCAGTTAAAATAATAAGCAACTCAGTGACGAAGCCAGGATTTGATATATGGGTGGGCCAAATAGTAACATATCAATTTACCATTCGATTATCATTACTTTTGCGAATGATACAACATAATTCTAATATCAAAACTAGACTAAACTGTAAAAAAGTAAAGGTAACGACGGCTTTACATGCATATCACAAATTAATGTAAAGTTATAAGAGTATTGTAAAGTTAAAAGAGTATAAGCTAATTGTTCTACATGGGATGAGCCATATCAAGTTTTATTGGACCACTTGTTCTACCAAATATACAAATACATATTAGTAGGTAGAATAATTGGGTGGGCCTTGGCCAACCCTACATTAAACGTAGCTCCGTCCCTAAAGCAACTAAAGTTCAAGAATAACCAAAAGATAAACCACATATAATATATATAATGGTACCTTTTGAATCAAAACTCCAAAAGACGATAAACTGAATGTAGTATGTCCACTTCAACAAAAATTAAACCTTTATTTAACTTGAGCTTTCACGTGAATTTACGAGAACTGAAAAAAAAAAATAAAAATTAAACGTCTGATAATATGTGAAAATACAATAAAAACAAAAGTAAAAGATCAAAAGAAGAATGAGAGGAAAGGTCTTATTCATTATAAACATCTAAAGGTTACAAAGCATGTAGTTTTTATAAGGAATAAATAAATGTAAACCTTAAAAGCCAGTTGAGAGTAAATGGTGAATTTACATAAGCCCATTATCATATTTACAAAATTGTATATTCACTTTCCATACATCAATCGTATCGCTCTTATTATATATACCGAACAAAAGTGTACAACGCAACCACAAATCTAGAACCGAGACCACTTTACCTCATAACATTATGCCCCTCAAAAGCAAATAATGAAATCTAGCATGCTTGTCTCCGTTATGAAGAATAGGTATCATTTAAAAAAGCTGTTTTTTATAATGTGAATCCAAGAGTTTGAAAAAGCCTACGTTTGTGAGCTATTCCGCGGACATACTAGAGTCGAAGTATTACCAAGACTTTCAGCAAGCGTGGAGCTTCCGCGGAGATATATAGAGTCGAAAGTATAACCAAGACATAAGCTAATATTTGTTGTGGATTACTCCCCTCCGTCCATTATGATTGCCCGCAGCAAAAAACAGTTCATATATGGATTGATTCAATCAATCTGGACGTATATCTATTAAAATGACAAGTTTACCCTATTAAATGCAATAAATGTATGAATTACTTTCCTTGCAAAAATAAATAAGATGGGTAAAGTTCTAAATTTAAAAAAATATAAACACCTTAATTAAGAAAGTTGACAAAGTTTTGGGACAAAGTAATAAGGGCAATTAAAATGGGAAGGAGAGAGTATTATATTGCTTATCGTAATCTAATTTGGATTATTGTTTTAAGAGTCTCAAGATATAAAAATTTCCTCCTAGGTTCGCCACGGTTACAGTTTAGTGCCTAGTCTTCCATGTCTAATTTTCTCATCATATGTCCATGGATGATTGCCTGCAGGTGGGAAAACCTTGACCTTTGTCCAACCATCGTCGTCACCATCCATCATCTACAATTCATCGCCCGTCTTCATACACCTAGTAACAAAAATGTGAATGCAACCTTTGATAACCATTAAACTCGCATAGTAATATGCGTTTTCTTGGTTAAGAACGGGAAGCGTATCTCCCTAATCTTTTCTGACTTAACATCAAAAACAATAATCCAAAATCGATTACGATAAGCAACACTGTAACTCTTCCCTATGAAATAAAGACTTTCACCGAAGGAAATCGGGGTTGACCAAAACGAGTAGGAGAGTCGTGGTGGTTTTCTATCCATTGAATCTCTTTCGTTGAATCGAGTCTTTGGGAATAGATAAGAGCTTTAAAGGCACCGCCGCTGACACAAGTTAATTGTAGAACCTTATAATCCTTCTTATTTGAGTCGAAACAGAGACCGAAAGCATGAAAGGGCGAGTATAATTTAGGAGAGTTTGACAACCTCTTGTATGCACCCGTTAATGGATTCCAAAACACATACTTATGAGTAAAAATTATTAAACACTCGTACGTATGCGTTTTGGAATCCATTGACGTGTTCATACAAAAAGTTGTCAAACTATCCTAAATTCTACTTGCCCTTTGATGCTTTTTGTCTCTATTTCGACTCAAATATAAGATTAAATGGTTTCTAACAATATTTGAAACTTGTGTCCAGCGGCGGTTCCTTTAAAGCTCTTATCTATTCCCAAAGACTCGATTCAACGAAAGAGATTCAATGGTTCGAAAATCACCGACTCTCCTACGCGTTTTGGTCAACTCGGATTTCCTTCGGTGAAAGTCTTTATTTTATAGGGAAGAGTTACGGTGTTGCTTATCGTAATCAATTTTAGATTATTGTTTTTGATGTGAAGTCAAAAAAGATTAGGGAGATATGCTTCCCCCTTCTTAGCCAAGAACACCTATATTACTATGCGAGTTTAATGGTTACCAAAGGTTGCATTCACATTTTTGTTACTAAAGCTAGGTGTATGAAGGCGGGCAGTGAATTGTAGAGGATGGAAGGTGACGGCGATGGTTGGACAGAGGTCAAGGATTTTTGATGCGTGCCATGATGCACCAAAAAATTATGAATTAACAAGATAAGTACCCCCTATACAAATAGTATATCAGCAAGTATCAAATTACCCAAGTATCGTTCTCATGGGAAGGTGAATTGACAATCAGGTTTTAGTTTCGTTTAGGACACTTAGATATCTAAGTTTTAGATTTTTGATTTTTATGACGCAAGATTAATGGGAATCTAAGGAAAATAATATCTAAAAATAAACTAAGGCGATAAATCTACGAGAAATATGAATATATATGATAAAAGATAATACTTGCTTAGATATGGCGGTTTTTTATTGTGACTTTCTAGATTTCGGTAATTGTTTGATTTTAAAAATAATATTTTAAGCAACTTTTATCCACACGGCAGTGTTTTCTTAAAGTTACCAATTCTCCGTTCGTAAAAAACGTTTAGTCAACATTCTTGATTAAAACGTTGACTTTTTAAACAAATTACTCGCAACTAAAATTTGTTTTAATATGCTTAACCAAAAATACTAACTAGATGGCATCAAACCACTTTCTATATAATCACATCATCAAACCGTCAAAATAATAAGCAAGTATTAATAATTCTACTATAACATACTACTAATAATAAAATTAATAAAACTAAAAATAGCAAACAATAACTAATAAAGAGAGAGATTAGAAAAGAGCATAATTATGCTAAGAATGATGATGAAAAAGATCACTATAATGAAAACTCATCCAAACGCTCAAATCAACTCATATATTAAAACCCAATAATCTCTTTAATACCCATTTAATCTTCGTCAAAACTCTAAAAGCTTGAATCTTTATGTGACTTGGAGGTAGAGTGATGAGGAAACATTGCAACTTTTTATCAAATAAGCACTAAAGAAATTGGATAAGCTATATCTAGTATAAAATGTAGGGATAGAGATCCTTTAAAGTTCAAATAAACTTTAAAACTAATTTTAATTTGTTTTAGGAAAAAATAAGCACTTAATAAGCTATAAATGAGCTAATAAATACTTGTTTTGAAAAAACTAGACACTTTATTAAGTTACCATTTTATAAATATAAAACTAGTTCTTTTTAAAAGAAAACGTTAACTAGGAAAATTGTTGCAAGAGAAAAAAGCGCTGCATTAAGAAATTGGATAAGCTATATCTTGTAATAAAATGTTAGGATAGAGATTCTCTAAAGTTCAAATTGAACATCCGGTAAAGTTTTCTTACACAAATAAAGTAAATCGGGTCCCTCTGTACACACGACTGTTATATTGTGAGAGAACTTTATTGGTATAATTCGTTTAAACTTTAAAAGATCTTTATCCAAAATGTAAAATGATATCATACAATTAACAAGCCAAAGAAATTGATAAGTAGAACTCTCGAAATGGAAGACACGAAGGAACAAAATTACAGTAATAAAAGTTGCGGCTAACTATATTTGTTTTTCTAGATAGATCTTACATCTCACTCCATACTCTCTATTTATACATAAGCTACCAAAAACCCTAATCAATATCAACCATCGATCTTTGTGACTTGCCCAAGAAAAATACGTGTCCTCATCTCAAATTACATAGACAAACACGGGGAATGATATCAAAACAAGCAAGATTAATCGCGCGTTGCTGCAGGCGTTAATTTTTCGCGCGTTGTTG
This sequence comes from Tanacetum coccineum, assembly GCA_026074375.1. Taxonomy (NCBI): domain Eukaryota; kingdom Viridiplantae; phylum Streptophyta; class Magnoliopsida; order Asterales; family Asteraceae; genus Tanacetum; species Tanacetum coccineum. The sequence goes on along the minus strand of BQNB010102779.1, from coordinate 2,175 downwards.
TGAGCATTAATTTTTTTTTTTTTTTTGTTTATTTTTTCGGTCTCATGTTTAATAGTTTGTTTTTGTTCTTATATAAAATGAAAATCAAGTGTTTTTTTTTCCCAGGCCGATAGAAAGTCGTAAATAGTTAAAGATGAAAGTACTTCCTGTAAAAAAAAAATTCTTATTTTTGGCCAAAAAAGAGAAGGGGGATAATAAAGTTTTTTTTTTAGCCGATGAACAGTAACCGAGCCCATTGGGCCGGGGGTACTGTAGCACTGTTCATTTTAAGCACTGTAGCAGTGCCAAAACGACGTAGTTTTACTTGTGAAATGTGTTTTTTTTTTTCGCGCGTTTTTTTATGTTTAATAGTGTTAGTTTTTTCCTGCACGTTACTGCGGGGCGCTAATTTTTCGTGCGTTGTTGCGTGTCATTAATTCTTTTTTTCCTTTAATTTTGTGCGAGTTTATTTTGTCGGTCTCATATTTAATAGTGCGTGTTTACTTTTTATGTATAGTCAATTCGGAAATATTACCGCGGATATTTTTTATAATTGGGCTGACCTAAATTTTTGGGCTTGTTTAAGTCAATTCGGATATTTAATAGTGGATATTTTTTTATCTAAATGCGTCGGTACTTTTGTAACATTTTTTTCCTCCCTATTTTGTGCCGACAAATTTTAAAAAAAAAAAAACTAATTGGGTCAGCACAAATTTTTGGGCTAAATTTTTTGGGTTTTTTTTGGCACTCATATTTAATAGTGCGGGTTTATTTTTTCAGTATAGTCAATTCGGAAATGTTAACGCGGGTATTTTTTATCTGAATGCGTCGGTACTTTTGTAACATTTTTTTCCTCCCTATTTTGTGCCTACAAATTTAAAAAAAAAAAACTAATTGGGTCGGCCCAAATTTTTTGGCCTGTTTAAGTCAATTCGGAAATGTTACCGCGGATATTTTTTTATCTGAATGTGTTGGTACTTTTGTAACATTTTTTTCCTCTCTATTTTGTGCCAACAAATTTTTTTTAAAGAAAAAAAAACACTAATTGGGCCGGCTCAAATTTTTGGGCTAAATTTTTTGGACTTTTTTTTTCCCCAAATGAATAGTGAAAATGATTCAAAAACTACGTCGTTTAACTTCTGTAATGTGTATCAGTATAATACTTGCTCCAATGTGCCACATGTTGTCTTCTCATTGGAGGAGGAATCTTTAGCCATCCACTTTGGAGCCAGTCAAGCCATCATCATTTATTATTTTGTTGTCTAGATTGTGGGTTAATATAGGTTCGGCTTGGGCTTTCAATAGGCTTGAGTTGGGCATATTCTCGGGCTTTTTTTTCAGGCTTTAGTAATTTTCGATAAATGCTTAAAAACTTAACTTTTTGCTCAAATTTTCTCGCTCCGTGCCTATAATAATAAATAACACATTTAAATTATATATACACTTGAAATTCATATTTTTGCTATTTATTATGCCGTAATTATAAGGATGCCAATATTAAAAAGATGTATAAATTTAACGACATCAAAAATCCTCATTTTAACGTTACACTACAGTTAGACACTTTTCTAAATATAGCTTCAACCAAAGAACAATCACACCTACTTGATTCTCCACAATCAAACACATACGACTCCATCACATCCATGGACAACATGGTAACGGGTTATTGACTTGATTTCTAAACATATGACTCTTCATCACATATAACATCATTTAGATCTTAAATTAAAAAGCTAAAAAGGTGACAACTTTTACCAATTGATGACTATGAACATAAATCAATAAGTTAAAAAGTTGAGAATTTGAATTGTTAATTATGACAAACAGTCAACGTGTATTATATATTATATGAAACCATTTCATCATCAACAACATACCACTTATATCAAACTGGTAGAATCATATGGGCCATGGTATATTACCTGTTAATAGTTCTTCTCTTTGACCGGTGTGGGAAAAAAAAAATACTCACCTCCTTTTGGCTTAAAAAATCGGTTGGCGCCATTTCTTCCACTACTTCTACCCCATGCTGAACCGGTATGAAATTTCCAACGAGCTGAACCACAAGGTCAACCAGTTTTGGTAGCTTATAGTTTTTTTTTCATGTTTCGATTCATAATGTAGCTCACGAACAATCATGGGGTACACTTCATCTTGGAGTTGATCCACATTTCATTTATTTTCTCACATTTT
>BQNB010102778.1:0-21624 GCA_026074375.1 Tanacetum coccineum | reverse complement strand
AATTTTAATTGTTAAAAGTAGTTAATCAAATCATCCATTGTTTCCAATTCAAATCATTGTCCGAGCATCAAACGTAGATTCAATTTCGCAAGTTGTTGGGGAATAACGACCCGGGGAATCATACTTCCCGCTTAATATACGTATTATATTATATTATATATATTTGTAAAGATTTTCCTTTTTACCTTTGTCTTCAAGGGTAATCTGGTAAATTTCCATCATATTATATATTCTATTATTACGTGTATAAAATTGCTTCAAGCAGCACCAAATGTACTGTGTTCAGTGATCATAAAAGTCTTCAACATATCCTTGATCAGAAAGAGTTTAACATTAGACAACGTTGTTGGCTAGAATTGCTTGCAGATTACGATTGTGAAATTTGCTATCATCCTGGAAAGGCAAATGTCGTAGCAGATGCCTTAAGCCAGAAGGAACGAATCAAACCACTCTGAGTTACATCATTAGTTATGACCATTCATCCAAACTTACCCTCACAAATTCTCAAAGCTCAAGCTGAAGCACTCAAAGAAGAAAACATCAAGGCTAAAAACTTACGAGGAATGGACAAATCATTTGAAATACGTCCTGATGGAACCCGATGTATCAAGAATCGAAGTTGGTTACCACTCTTTGGTAATCTGAGAGACTTGATCATGCATGAGTCCTATAAATCGAAGTATTCCATTCACCCAGGTTCTGACAAGATGTATCAGGATCTAAAGAAACTCTATTGGTGGCCTAACATGAAGGTAATCATCGTTGAGTATGTTGTCAAGTGTTTAACATGCTCTAGAGTTAAAGCAGAATGTCAAAGGCCATCCGGCTTAATGGTACAACCATAGATTCCTATGTGGAAGTGGGAAAGAATAATGATGGATTTCATTACAAAACTACCTAAAACATCAAACGGACACTTCATAATAGTAGAATTTTCTTACAATAACAGTTACCATGCCCGTATTAAAGTAGCACAATTCGAGGCACTTTATGGTCGAAAGTGTAGATCACCTGTTTGTTGGGCCAAAGTTGGAGATGTTTAACTCACAGGACCAGAAATAATCCATGAAACCACTAAAAAGATAGTGCAAATTTGACAACGCTTGCAAGCTGCAAGAGATCGGCAGAGAAGTTATGCCAATGTAAGGCGAAAGCCTTTAGAATTTCAAGTTGGAGATTGTGTTATATTAAAAGTGTCACCTCGTAAAGGTGTTATCTGATTCGGAAAACGAGGAAAGCTTAATCCTCGGTACATTGGACCTTTCAAAATCCTTGAAGGGATTGGCCCAGTGGCATACAAACTTGAGCTTCCTGAAGAACTCAGAAATATCCACAATACTTTTCACGTTTCTAATCAAAAGAAATGCTTATCTGACGAATCCCTTGTCATTCCAATGAAAGAGTTTCGAATCGATTAAAAACTCAACTTTGTGGAAGAACCAGTAGAGATCATGGATCGAGAAGTCAAGCAACTAAAACAAAGTCGTATTCCTATAATAAAAGTAAGATGGATCTCTAAAAGAGGACCAGAATTGACATGGGAACGCGAAGATCAAATTCGTGCCAAGTATCCACATCTCTTTTCAAACATCACTCCGGCATCCAACTAAATATCGGGACGAGATTTCTTTTAAGGGAGGCAGACTATAATAACCCACAATTTTATATCAATGTACTTATCCATCTATTAAATTAGATGCACAGTAATATCCATCTATTATATATATACCACCTTTATACAGGGAAATTTTTGCTTTATCTCATTATGCAACGTAACTTGCATCTCTAAAGTAAACGAGCTCACGCAACCTCTCCCAATGCCATCTCTATCTATGTTTATATCATGTAAACGTCCTAATATGTCAATTCTATATCTTAATATCATTTTTACCAAGTACATTATCCATTTAACGTACTTTTCAAAATGTTATATCAAAACAAGCATTAAACGTTAACGTTTACATCAAAACCCTAATTATATGTAATGTATACATATAAAAGGAATGTGCAAGCCTTCAAGCATGTGTACAAATGTACAATGCATAACATTTGAATATCTTTTCCCTCCAAAATCAAGTTACAACTTTCTAAAGCCTAATGTACAAGTCAATAATGCAAGAAAACCAAACTAAGTCATTTTACCTCCAAATTCATTCAAGTTTCTTACCACCACTTTAGCACAAGGTACAAGCACTTAATGCATGACTCCTAAACCCTAAACCTAAACCCTAAGTTATTTTAAAACCCTAATCTAAAACCTTAAACCCTAAATGAAACTCTAAAACCCTAATTTCATTTTAAACCTAAAACTAAACCCTAAACCTTAAAACTAAACCTTAAACCTTAATCCTAAACCCTAATCTATCCTTAATCTTAACCCTAACTTGAATTAAAACCCTAAAACCTAAGCTGAAACCTAAACCAAACCCTACACCCCTTTATTATATTTTTGACCATTTTGAACCAAACTAGCTAGCACCACACCTTGTCACCTCCTTGCTAGCTTTCTTAGCACCTCAAGCAACCACCCAAGCACCTCCATTACCTCCTTTGGCCACTAAGTAAACAAACACCTCCTTGTCACCCTTTGCTAAGCCACGACCACACCACAACCCCCCACCTCTCTTAGCTATTTTTCTAGCTTACCTTACTCACCCTCCTAGCTTACCATAGTCACAACTATACAATCTTGACACCTTTCATGGCTACAACTTGGTCCCCAAGTTCATTCGAAGGCTATAAATAGCCGAACCCCCCTATAACTTCAATCATACCTCAAACATTTATCTCACACATAAATGGAGTTCTAGCTCAGCCAAGGAAGAAGTAGAAGGTCCCTAAGATCATAATAGAATCCAAGAATCAAGAGAAAGAATCCATTGAAGGTGTTTCTAGGCGTACGAACCCGAAAACCCCATTTCGACCCATTTAGTTCAAGTAAGCTTATAATCTTGTTCAATAAGCTCATAATCTGCTTTAGAATGAACATAATACTCTTAATATCATATATAAACTCTTGTTTGAAGTCTTGAATCCTCAAACCCATGTGTTTTTTATTAAAACCCTAAAAACGACCCGTTTTAATTTTCTAGCTAAAGAATCCTTTTTCTAAACTTTTTTTACGTTAAAACATCTTATTTTTTCTTATTCTAATAAGCTATAACTTGCAAATATCATTTGGAATCCTAAAATAAGCTTGCATGGTTTTTTGGACTTGATTTGTAAATTATATTCATGCAAGGGGTATATATCGTAACTTTCTATAATTTATAACTAGAGGGGCTGAAAATGTCATTTTTCTAAAGTTATAACTATAAGGACCTATCTTGTCAAGTTTCAAAGTTAAAGGTTTAATTTATATAAACCTTATATATAAAGGATTAAACTTGTAAAAGTTTATAAATCGAGGGTATATATTGCCATTTTTGCAGACTAAAAAATATAAAATATAATATTTTTATATAAATTATAAAAATATATATTAATATTATAAGACTCGATTTTATTAAAACCCGACACAATTATCGTTATTAATCAATGATCGACGCATTATAAAACAATTACGTTATATAATTAACGTAACTTATCATCAACTAGCTTTTGAAGAAACTTAAAATCTTATCGTAGCAGCGTTACTAGGGAGCTTCAGTGAAGATTTTCAATTTCGTATAACGTTTGACTTAGTTTGCTGGATTTACGATTTATAGTGTACTGGCTCTCAAAACGTTTTACGACATGACCCTATTATGATGGCCCGAACAGTGATACAAATAATTCCATATATTAATAAATCCAAAGTAATATGTTAAACTTTATAAGATTTTTGAAACAAAACCATCACACTAAGACTTGACATATTACCACAAGTATGCGTGACATAGCTGTATACGTTCACTTATATATACTTTTTGCCATCAAAAATCAGATTTCCATGTTTAAGAGGCGAGTTCATAAGCCTCGCATTTAACTCTTTTAAATGTTTCATAAACCCGCGAGGGGGATACATGCTATAAACCATGAATACAATTGTTTTTCTAACATTGTATGTATCCTTATATAATTAATTGCATCTGTTGTCTAAGTTCCTTATGCCAAAAGACCCCACCATTCAGGACCCTTGACTATGCGAGTGAACCGAATATTAATGGATAGCCTATCGGGGTTATTGAATCCTGTTTGTGTAGCCGACAGGAAACCAAACGCACATATATAAGTTATATATTTAAAACTTATAGGTATATGTCAATTACCTACACGGGGGCCATTATCTATATATATATCATTTATTGATATATACACAGTCAGTTTGAGTGCCATGAGCCTTAGACGCAATATTACTGTTTCTATAATAATAGTACTCAGTGCAATTATACACTTATGGGTTTTATAACCACGTTAACCCACTATATAGATGACTTGTATTCTAACGTTTAACATAAACCTATGAATTTCAATCAATCCTTTGTGTTGACTTTTTTAGCATGTTTAACTCAAGTAACTGAGCATCTACGGCACGAATGTGCACGGACTTGAAGATAGCTAAATGTTATCATTCAAACTTTAATGTTTCTAGATTTTAGGACCTTGTTGTAAAAACTTTGGATAAAATAATAAATGAAACTTAATCTTTTTAAAACAGTCTCTTTGAGTCTTTTTCTAGATATTACTGATGTCTAATGAATTAATACCCTAGATTAGCTTTCACTGCTATATGTCAAAAATGGGGGTGTTATACTATTACTCTAGATATATAAATTGCAAATATGAAGAGCTATGATAGACTCTAGCTAACACTCTATTTGTATTCCTAGATCTAGTTGAATGATAGGTCGCATACTTAAGCACATAAACGAGTATAATTTGATAAACATAAAACAACTCACAACGAATAAGCATACAATCTTAGATAAACAAACTAAACATTAAATTATCATAAACATGGTTAATCCCTAAAGGTATTAGCCAATAGCCATTGTAACTATACAAATGTCATAGATGAACGATTTAGGTAAACTAAACAATAATGAACGATGCCAAATACCAAACGTGTATTTAGATTATAGAAGTTACTAGGGTTTTCCTATGGATTGGGGTGCTTTGCAAGATCTTCTTGGCTTCTCTTCTCTTCTAAAATCAAACTTGGTGGTTAATGCCTTCTTCTTAGTATTTGGTATCTTTTTTACACATCTAAAATTAGTATTAGGATTCGGTATTTATAAGTTCTGGAATTTAGTCGATACTCCGTATTGAAAGTGGTCAATACGGCGTATTAAGGTTTCTTGGCGTGGGGTCTACGATTAATATATTCCAGAATATTCCATGACTTGTACTTAAATACGGCGTATGGCTTTCTTCTGGATACGGCGTATAGATCTTCTCTTCGTGGATGCAGAGTGAAGTGTAAGGCACAGATACGTCGTATCTTCCTTGATGGATACGGCGTATAGGTTGTCAGAATAGTAGTCTTCATGATTTCTTTGTTTAAGCTCCAAAATGCGTACCTTTTGATTAACTTTCACTCTTGGCTCAATAATTACTACAAATCATAAATATAAGCAATTAAGTATCAGTTCATGCATAAATAATATAAAACGAGCAATTTAGCTGGGATAAATGATGCTATAAAATAGACATTATTTGATGTCATCAAATATCCCCCTACTTGAATCTTACTTGTCCTCAAATAGACATTAGAAAACTTATGAAAACGTATCCCAAACAAAGGTTTAAGATTTTTCATTAAGCAATTTTTCATTTAATTACAGCACACAACCAAACACCTACGAAATAGAAAAATGAAACTCCCAATCAACTCAACTAATCTATGTGGTAACAGTTTAGTAGTTCACTCAATTGCTCGGTCGTGATGAGTATTCTATCATAAGCTTGGTAGTGATACACATCTCCACCACTAAATGTAAGTAGTAACAAGTCTAAAAAGGTAAATTGGGTTAAGGTTTAAGGGTTGATCATTCTTTCTAATCTCTACCGATACCAATATTCCAAAAAAGGCGACAAAACCACAAATGCAGGATCAAATCCATGACCACGACACTTGTGATTGCTCACTCCTTAACTCGAATAAGCTAAAGAATAGGACTAGTAATCTTCACCAATAGTAGTAAACCAACAAGGGCGACAAAACCATATATACACATCCAAATCCATGAAATAGACATACATGATTGCTCACATACGAGCTTCCCATCATTCTATTAAACCAAAGGATAGGATGAAGAACAATATAGGGTATGAAATTTAGTAATCTTTTACCAATAGTAATACACCAACAAAGGCGACAAAACCACATATACACATTCAAATCTATAAATGAGATACATGTGATTGCACACTCTCTCGTTCGAGCAAACCAAAGGTTAGGGATTAGGTATGGGAAATGTACAATTGCTATTAACAAAAAGAACAAAACAAATAGAATAAGTTCAAACAAATAAGGAACATTGTTGCTAGTTACTTTCCCGACCTTACCCATGAAAAAGACATAAAATCATAGACTAACTCACGCTTTAACACGAAAACTCACGCTTTGGGTAGACACAAATTAGACTAATAGATGTCTTGATCATAGATCAATAAAAACAAACCTAGTTTGCGTTCCCATAATGACCAACTCCCAATCATCCATAATATACATAATATACAGCAATAGTGGCGATATATACCACTTGATACATGAAAATACATAGTTGGTTTATATTGCGACCAAAAAAAAATATACAACATAACTTTACATTGTTGGTTTAAAACATATACCAACGAAATCGATCACCATAAATAATAAAATCGGTTAAGCTTAGACGAACCGATTATCTCACAAACCTCTCCTATTTTTCTCTCTTATTGTATTTTTTCAGTTTTTTTCGATTTTTTTTTATTTTTGATTTTCTTTCAATAACTACTAGAAAATGAAATTTGGATGTAAATTTTCACCACTTAACGAATACGATAAATCTAGATTCTATTTCCGATCATACTAGTGAAAGTAGTAAACACACAAAAAATAAAAGACAATTGCTACTTTTACTTTTCCATTGCGTTATGCAATTTCCCGACCTAACCATAGATAGAAATTACGCACACGAACATAAGAAATACAATACTTTACACAAAAGCTACTAGCAACCAATTAAGGACTTAATCTACAGGGTAGGCTAAGGTGTATAATGAAACAAATATTTGGTGGTGTAAGAAAATGAAATTAATGACTCAACTGGTTTTTCTAGGGTTATCTTACTCTTAAGATGAGAGTAAACGAAGGGTTTATACGGGGGTTAACTAATCGATGTGGTTAGTTAATATCACAATATGTATAGGCTTTTTGGTGTAATCCTAGAAATTTACCAGTTTAGAAAGGTCACTCCATCTATTTAAAATAGTGCTTATTATTGTGGTCTCGAATAGTATACCAAGCTAAGTTCTAAAGGTTACTATAATCACCGGCACACTCATATTTTTATGAAATTTGGTGTAAAAATTAGGAAACCTAATAGGCTAAATCCTTATAATATGGAATTAAGGGTTATGTGTGCGGGTCATGTAACTAATAATTTCACAAAACTATGCTAAAAAATTAAATTTGAGTGTAGATTAGGCATATTAATGTAAAAATAAGGACAATTAAGCGTTCTAATTCTCCTCCCCCCACTTGAGATATACAACGACCTCATTGTATAAATATAACATGAAAAACAGGAAATTAAAGAATTAGAACAGAAAACTCCCTTGAGATTTTCTCGGTATGATCCTCCATGTTGCGTATATGAGCAAGGATGTGTGTTGTAAATGCGTCTAAATACCAGCATGACTACAACACACATAAAATTCCAGAAAATATGCACACCAAATTCATCTTTTCGTTCAGTAAGTTCCTGTATTAATGCTTAGAAAACAAAAGAAATTCTATCTTCAGATAATCGTCGGTTAGAAAACAAAAACTAAAACTGTACAGGAAGTCGATACGCCGTATCCATGTTTTAGGATATGTTGTATTAAGACCTGTATTAAAAATCCTAAGTACGGGTCAGATGTCAAATAGGTTGTATTCGTTTAACGAATACGACGTATCGACAAGCCTGACAATAATGTTTTTAAGAGCAGAAAAATAAAATGGATTGCATCTAAGTGGGGTCAATATGCCATATCCATGGAGTTTGGATATGCCGTATCGACTACCTGGGAAGACAGGCTCGAATAACAAAAAGTAAAATACATTCCGGGTTATTTCCCGGCAAGAACTTTTGTTTACAGAAAAATCTTTAAGTTAGACTTGCTTCCAGCTTCACTCCATCTCATGTATGCTCATGTGTCCATGTGTGAGCCATTCTTTAACCTTCACATCCCTTATGTATTCAGGTCCTAAGTTCAAGACTCCTTTATAGAAACTTTAAAGCTTTTGATACAGGTGCGATATTCCATTCAGCTTGTCACGGGCATTCACCTTTAGTAATGGCCGAATCTTGTTACATTGTGCATTAGTTAGGTGTTTAAGCCTTAGATGTGAACGCGTCATTTGGTAAGTGACACAATCATTACCATTATGAATGGTAATCAATCCATCGAACTATCTTGCTTTAACACACGAATCCTTACAAAACGGTCTTCCAACTATAACTTCTCCCATGTCATGATCTCGGTAAGCGTTCATATTTTCTACACTGCAAAATCAGACACAACAAAAAAGTTTCCAACAAAAATAGGTATGTTAATGAAAGCTCCAACAACATTTTTCCTTTGATACTCAATTTTATCTTTCATTAATGAATTATAGAATCTTTTAGACATAACATTGATTGATAAATTTGGGAAAAAGTTAGCATTGACATGTTCAAAACCTATCATGCATGAAAACTACAAGTTATAAGCATAATCAACATGGATCTTCCTGTCAAAGTCACAAAAACTAGGGTATTCATCAATTTCCTCAATTATCTCATCATCTTTCCTAGTTTTCACTATGCCAACCATCGATTTATCAATTACTTATCCATCTTCAATTGCTAGACCTAAGTCTTCTAGTTGATGTCTCCTAAGCTCTAATGGTTCATTAAGATCATTTAGTTTAATATAGTCTCCATAAGTCGGGTCTAGTGATCTATTTATATTTAAAGTTTCTCCCAACAGCCTAGCTTCTAAATCAAGTTCCATTCGCTCTCTTAATCCTAATGCATAAACTCTCTTAATTATGTTATTTGTAGGATTATCACTTCTAAACACAATTTTGTCATCCCCTACTCTTAAAGTAAATTTCCTCTTAAACACGTCAATCTTAGAATGAGCAATGGACAAGAATGGTCTTCCGAGGATCAAGGTGACTTTGATATCCTTTGGCATATCTAAAACAACAAAGTCTACGGGAAATACAAACTTATCAATTCTTACTAATACATTTTTTGCTATACCCTTGAGACGTTTTATTTTCTATCAGCCAATTCAATGATTAATTTAGTAGGAGCTAATTCACCTAAACCTAGATTGGTAAAGGTCGAGTAAGGCATAACACTAATGCTAGCTCCTAAGTCAGCTAAGGCTTTTTCAAAACAAATATTATTAGTATGGCAAGGTATAGTAAAACTCCCTGGGTCTTTTTCTTTCGGAGGTAGAGAATCTTCAAGAATCGCCGAGTCATTTACGTTCATTGATGCTTTGATTTGATAACCCATCCTCGGCCTTTCCTTAAGCAATCTCTTCAAGTTTGTAGCAGACTCCTTTGAATTGATTTGTGGCAACATCAATTCTTTCAGTACACCCATCTCTTTATAACTATCATCAATCAATCGATTTGGAAAACGAATTATCGATTGATTCAGCTTGAAAAAACTGCAATATGTTCAGAAGGCTTGATACGGCGTCTCGAGAGGGCTTGAAATGGCGTATTAAGTGCGTGTCAGCTTCAACAGTAGTCAAAATTGACTTGACATGATCTCTTAGGTTTGTTTTAGATGAACCAAGAAGACTTCTAGATCCCCTCTCTTGAAGTACTTTGCTCATTTGCCTGATTTAAATCTCTAAAGCTTTAATTGAGGCTCCTAGATTTCTGATAGCAGCATCCGTTGAAGCTCGAATTTCCTTAATCAAATTAGAGTTTTCGTCATGTCTTTTTCTAGATTCAGCCATAAACTTGCTTAGTGATTCTTCCATTGTTTGTCTTCACTCTTGATATGAAGAATTTCCATTATCTCTTTGGTAGAATCCCGGAGCAGCTGCTCTATATCTTCCTCCTTGGGAGAATGGTACTCCAAATTAAGTGTAGTATGCTTCCTTAGGTGTTTTCCTTCTTCCTTTAGTGGACAATCCTTAGTGTTGTGCGGTCCACCGCATGATTCACATCCTACTTGAGCAGCTTAAACTTTTTCATTCACCTTCTTAATTTTCCTTCCAAGGTTGTTTAGTTGAGCCAGAATAGCAGCTAATCCATCAAAAGTATCAGTATTTCTAGTCCTAGTAGACGTTCCATTGTGCCATTTTTGAGAATGATCAACCATATCTTGGATGGCTTTCTTAGCACAGCAGCCTTCATAGATGGCATAACACCTTTGGAATCAAGAATTTGTCTAGTAGGCACATCTAATCCTTTGTAAAACAAGATAACTTCAAGCATATCTGTTAAATAATGTTGAGGACATCTTAATAATAATTCCTTGAATTGTTCCCAAGCTTGGTAAAGAGTCTCATCAGGCTCTTTTTGGAAGTTATTGATTTCCTCTATCTTTTTAGCAGTTCGGGCAGGTGGACAGTATTTGCTCAGAAATTTCGTCTTAAGAGTTTCCTAAGTAACAGTTGAACCAGCAGGTTTATTCCTTAGCCATCTATTTACAGCTCCGGTAAGCGACATAGCGAAAACTCGAAGCATTATCTGATCTTGAGTCACTTCGGGTATATGAAATAAGTCAACAATCTCAAGAACATTTTCAATGTGTTCATTTGCATCTTTATTATCTGATCCACTGAAAGTATTATCACATAATTCTTTAAGAATTGACCCTTCAATTCAAATTTGGCCTTTTCATCAATCTTAGGCCTAGCAATACCCAAACCATAATATTCTCGGGTCTTAGTCATGTATTCCTCCATAGATGGTTCCCCCATTGCTTCTGCAACTTCTTCAAACTGATCTTCGAGATCAGAAAATAAATCGAATTCCAGTGAACTCGAATAATCAAGACTCGTTGTCTTGAAAAGCTTTCTCGCTGAATGTAATACTTGTTTAGGTTCTTCGTAAGGTGTAACGAGCTCTTTGTTCGAACTCATGGTCATGCACTACCTGAAACAGAGGATAAACAATCAGTAGGCTAGTCTCGAAAGAAAGAAAACATAGAAAACTAAACACGAGAAGGAAATACGAAAAATTAAGTCTGTTGTTGTATCAGATGATCGATACGCTATATTCAATTTAACTGAATACACCGTATTAATCGTTTAAAAAGAATATGTTGTACTTGTGTCAAAAGGTGATACATCGTATTCAATTGACTGAATATGCCATATCGATTAATCGATCAGAACAGTAACATCAAAGAAAAACAATGCAGATAAATAAATATGAATAATTATACAATGCAAATTAATCTACTAACACAAACAATTAAAAATACATAATTAATAAACAAGAATTAAACAAACTCGCTCCCCAGCAACGACGCCATAAACTTGATGTATCGTTGTGCGTAGGTAATTTATTATTCAAGTTTTATAATTTATATTTTACCGACTTTACCTAATAATAAATACTAACGAGCAGTGTACCCGATCAGTTGTAGGTTCGTTCGTAAGTAGGGTGTCAATCACTAAGAGCGGGTGTTAATACTTAAATCTATCAGTATTTAAGTTATCTAAGTCAGTTCTAATTTATTCTATGTTAAACCTAAGTTAAACCTAAAAACTAATGCAAGGGGGTTTTCAGCCTGAGAGGCTGGCACGAGTTTTGGTTTACTTATACTGAGATGAAGGCGATTAACATACAAAAGTTGATAGACAGAAGATAGAGAAGCGGTCAAGCCTAATGTAAGAAAAACGTACTAACCATGTTTAATCTAATAAAATGCAGGTTTTATTTATAAGTGCAATGATTGTCTTATATCGTTGGGGTATATCATTCCTAAGTTTAGACGGTACTTCTTCCTAAACCCTAGACTTGGCAATTCTGTCACAATTAACCAAATCCGCATAAAGCATTCGTAGTTGATTATAATCTATCTTAGGAGACAATAATGGTGATCTTATCGAATCCTAGCTCAACAAGACTTTACTAACTTACTATTTAACGGCTCTTCATATACTAGCAGTCCACTATCCAGATCTTTACCCAAGGAATCAGAACACTATTTGTTGATCCTAGGTCACTTGCTAGTCCAACTATTCACTAAACCAAAGGCAAATTGATGTTAATATTTGTGATCCTATTAGTCTAGATATATAAATTACTAATATGGAGAGCTATCATAGACTCTAGCTAATGATGTATTTGTATTCCTAAATCCAGTTGAATGATAGGTCGCATACTTTAGCACATAAACGAGTATAAAGTGATAAACATAAAACAACAAAAAATGAATAAGCATACAATCTTAGATAAACAAACCAAACATTAAATTATCATAAACATGGCTAATACCTAAAGGTATTAGCCAATAGCCATTGTAACTATACAAATGTCATAGATGAACAATTTAGGTAAACTAAACAATAATGAACGATACCAAAAACCGAACGCGTATTTAGAGTATAGAAATTACAAGGGTTTTTCTATGGATTGAGGTGTTTTCAAGACCTTCTTGGCTTCTCTTCTCTTCTAAAAATCAAACTTGGTGGTTAATGCCTTCTTCTCAGTATTTGGTATCTTTTTTGCACACCTAAAATTCGTATTAGGGTTCGATATTTATTAGGTCTGGAATTTAATCGATATGCCATATTAAAAGTGGTCAATATGGCGTATTGGGGTTTCTTGGTGTGGGGTCCACGATTAATATATTCCAGAATATTCCATGACTTGTACTTGAATACGGCGTATGGCTTTCTTCTAGATACAGTGTATAGATCTTCTCTTCGTGGACGCTGAGTGAAGAGTAAGGCACAGATACGTCGTATCTTCCTTGATGTATACGGCATATAGGTTGTCAGAATAGTAGTCTTCATGATTTCTTCAATTAAGCTTCAAAATCCATACCTTTTGGTTAACTTTCACTCTTTGCTCGATAATTACTGGAAATCATAAATATAAGCAATTAAGTATCAATTCATGCATAAATAATATAAAGCGAGCAATATATATCTGGGATAAATGATGCTATAAAATAGACGTTATTTAACAACCTATACGCATTTGGTGAATGTTAGCTAAAAGGCACGCATTTAGGAGCACAAACGAAGAATTCAAGAAAGTCTACTGATCTGACAACCTATACGCCGTATCAATCTAGAAGCATACGCCGTATCCAAGACTTTGACAAACTAAAATACCATTGCCTGACTTTGAAGAATACGCCGTATCCATATCAATGATACGCCGTATATAACACTTTGGTCAACGAAGAAGAAGCAACTGGTTTTACATCTATATGTCGTATCCAGCAAGAAGATACGGCGTATCCGTGCCCTAACTTCATAGACATCTATGACGATCAAGAGAGCTATACGTCGTATCTAGAAGAGCTCATGCGTTGTATTCACGGATGATCCAGGGACATTCTAGAATATAATATTCGTGGAGCCTACGTCAAGTTACCCCAATACGCCGTATTGAACCCTTTCAATACGGTGTATCGACCTTGTTCCAGACCCTTTAAATACAAAACACTAAATACGATTATAGGTATGATATGGAGCCTATCAGAGGCTAGTACATGCTTTTTACCACCAAGTTTGATTCTCAGAAGATCTAAGAAGCCAAGAAGGTCCTGCAAAGTGCTCCATTCTATAGGAAAACCCTTGTAATCTCTATACTCTAAATACGCGTTCGGTTTTCGTTAATCATTCATCTATGAGTTTGTATATTGTTACAATGACTATCGGGTAATACCTTTAGGTATTACCCATATTTATGATAATATAATGTTTGGTTTGTTTATTTAGATTGTTTGCTTATTCGTTGCATGTTGATTATGTTTATCAATTAATACTCGTTTATGTGCTTAAGTATGTGTTTAACCTATCATTCAACTAGATTTAGGAATATAAATAGAGCGTTAGCTAGAGTTCGGGATAGAACTACATGCAACCGTTTATATATCTAGAGTAATAAGATCATAAATATTGACCTGTCTTTGCCCTTGGTTTAGTGAATAGGTAGACTAGCAGGTGACCTAGGACTAACGAAATAACGTTATGATTTCTTGAGTGAAGATCTAGACAATGGACTACTAGTATATAAATGACAATTAAGCAATAAGTTAGTAAAGCCTCAATGAGCTAGGTTTCAATATTATCACCATTAATGTCTCATAGATAGATTATAATTGACTGTGAATGATTTATGTGGGTTTGGCTAATTGTGACAGAATTACCAAATCTAGGGTTTAGGAAGAAGTCCTGTCTAAACTTAAGAATGATATATCACCAACGAAGTAAAACAATCATTGCACTTATAAACAATACATGCATTTTATTAGATTAAACTGGCTAATATGTTTTCTTTACATTAGGATTGACCGCTTCTTTATCTTTTATTTATCAACTTGTGTGCATTAATTGTCATCAAATGTAGATTAGGATAAACCCAAACTCGTGCTAGTCTTGCATGCTGAAACCCCTCCTTTGCGTTAGTTTAGGTTTAACATAGATCTTAAATTGGACAAATTAGGACTAACTTAGATAACTAAAATACTGATAAATTTAAGTGTTAACACTCGCTCTTAATGATCGACACCCTACTTACAAATGAACCTATAACTGATCGGGTATACTACCTGTTAGTGTTTGTTAATAGGTAAAGTCGTCAAAATATAAATAGTAAAACTTGAATAATAAATTACCTACACACAACGAACAACACATCCATAGGAGAAAATCGGTTTCTAAGAACCACTTCAAACATGTAAAATATATAATCATAAATTAATTCACAATTTTATGTTTTGTTTGTTTGTTTTGAGTCATATGTTTGTATAAACCATTTTTGTGGTTTATGCAGTAATTTTTTAGGAAATCATTAATAGGTTATTTTTGCAGAAATTTTTCCAGAAAATGAAAAACGCAAAACCTGTCAGATGGTCCTAACGGCGTTAAGATTTATACCTGACGGCATCAGAACTGTAGCAGAGGAAAAATCAGCGTTTTTCGAATTTTTAAAAAGTTATTTTTGTTCAATTTCCAGACTTTTGCAGAAAACCATGATTACATTAGTACTAACATTCTATCTTTATTGCTTTCTTAGGAATTCAGTTTATGATTAATAAAAGTTGTATATTATTTAACGTCAATTTTTTGTTGGGTATAGTTGTTTTTGTCTTTGATTTTCAGGTTATATTAGATAAGGAGAGTCCGGAAGTTCTTTGGATTTTTACTTAGACGATTCTTGGATGAAGATTTATCCGGATCATCTTGTTTCTTCTCCGATATTTAGCAAACCAAGGGATTATTACTTTCTCTTGCTTTATATTTATCTTCCCTTTTTTTTGTTTTTTGGATACTTGTAAAACATTGGGGACAATGTTCAAAATAAATGTGTAGGTGAAAATAAAAAACCCTAGAGATTATTCCTTCATTTGCACTTGCTTTGTTCTTAAAATGATGTGTAATATTCCGAAACATAGTTTAGGACGGTAATTTTTAACAAAATTAAAAAAAATTATGGCATATATCGGTGAAAATGTAGTATTCGAAGCGTCTTATGGATAGGAGTTATATGACTAGCACAAAAACCATACCATTCAAAAATTCTACCCCCAAAATGTGAGGTTCGCCCCTAGATCTTAAAGAATATAAAAGCATTCATTTTTAATGCTTATGAGAGTGTACCGATAGTATTATAGATTCTAGAACTTTCTTTAACGATGCATCCTGAGACAGCTAGTGAGATCGCATTCGTGTGATTAGGATTTGCTAAGTGATATGAGGCATTAGGATAACCGTTGTTTTTAGCCTGCATTTGTTATAGTTATGGTGATCTCATTGGTCATATAACTACACCCACACCCTTGCTTAGCACTTATTTTTAGTGCAAGATACCCCTAGTACACCCTTCTAAGCCTATCCTTTTTGCGGTTCTCGTAATTTTACGGTGGATTCCGGATTATTAATGAAGAGCATTGTTTACACCCCACTAAATGTTACACTCAAATCGCCTTAGCCTTCCTTGTATGTACTCATTTTTAGTACATTGTTGTTATCACAATTGTTTAGCCTTAGTTAATTGTTTGCTTGATTACATGGTTGCTAAGTCGAGTCTATTGTTAGCGTATACAGTTTTGGGACGATTAGGATTCATGGTAGTTTTTATTATATGGAGAAATGGGGAAGAAAGTCAAAATATTACCCTCATACGTGCTTAATATACTCCATGTTTTGTTGATCCTTCTAATTCGGGTCATTAGTTAGTTATTATTGAGCTATTAAAACAACTCAAGTGTAGGGGTGTCGATATAAACCCTGAGTCATGTATATTTATTTATTTTCAGCAGATGGCGGTGCAAAAGTGTATATAAAAAAATAAAAAAAAGGAAATTTTTTTGTTAGAATATACGGGCTGCCATCTTGCAATTGTTTATGTCAAGAAAAGAGAAGAAAAAGCTTGTTGTAGAGTTGTGTATTATTGTCCTAGTTTTTGTCGAGTCTTAGCTTAGCAACGCCTTTTTACGTGTAGTCTTGTAAATAATTAGCTTGCCACTAGTAAACTTCCCCCATTATCCCTAACTGTGTTTTCCTTTACCCTACACCTAACATTACAACCCTTTAAAAGACCTCTTTGATAGTAATTCCTAGGTGCTTACACCAAACCGATAGAGGTTTTGATCCTTTATCAAGCCTATGGTAATCTATATACTATGACAGGTAGTGAATGTTTATTTTCCCGTTTCCTATATTGTTATAATTCATTATTACACCGAATGAAAGAGAGAATACAAACACTTATGTCAGGTGCTAGTATATAATTTCCGTGCTTTTAATTACGAGGTTAAACCGGTTGTTCCATAAATTATCTTTATTGAGTAGGTTAAATGCCCTCGACTTTGCTATTTACTAGGTAGAAAAGCTCATTTGCTTGAGGACAAGCAAATCCCAAGTGTAGGGGTATTTGATGGGGTGTTGTTTTATAAACTTTTTCGGGGTCATTTAACCCCCAAATCATGCAAACATGCCTAAATGTTGTAGTTAATCGTATCTTTTTGATGTTTTAGCATTGGGGAAGCATTTGGAGGAAAAGCACGTGACTTGGGCTTAATTCGGGAAGAAACTGGACAAAAATACAACTTTTTAAGCTTGCGACTTCCATTCTAACGCCTTCACCAAAAGTGCCCAGAAAGTGAAGTTTTTAATTAAAAGTGTGACTTCTCAAAGCATGGAGACGGCGTCATAAATCACTCTTGACCCCGTCAGGATCAAGAGGCGATGGCGTCACAGCATTTTATGACGCC
Organism: Tanacetum coccineum; assembly: GCA_026074375.1. NCBI lineage: Eukaryota > Viridiplantae > Streptophyta > Magnoliopsida > Asterales > Asteraceae > Tanacetum > Tanacetum coccineum. Next base: position 4,036 of record BQNB010102778.1, on the reverse strand, counting down.
GTCACAACAGCCGACAAGAAGTACCCTTGGAAGATTCGACGGGTTGACGACGTCTATTAACCCAAGTGGCGCCGTCAGAACCTAACTTCTATATATACAACCCTTTATTTTTCATATCTTTGTGTGGAAACTTGGGAGAATCTTTGTAGTTGATATTATAGTCGATTTCTAGGGTTTTTGAAACCCTTTTTTACTCATTGTTACTCCATGTTTAATTGAAGTAAAGTTCCTTTACCCTTTTAATCATTCAATGTGTCTATGTGTTGTTTTATTAATCGTTCTTCGCTTTTAATTAACATGTTTGGATAAATTTAATATGTGTTTGCTTATGATTGCATGAAACTTAGTTTGTAATCTCTTTTTATATTTCTTCTTGTTAGTGGTATGCACATTAGGCTCTAGAAAACTAGTTATTTGATCTTCATATCATAGCATAGACATCTAGGGAAACATGATTAGGTTAGACGCACCCACATTCTGGATCTTGATATCTAGTTTGCAGTAAGGGTGGATTCTGAATTAAGTATTTAGTGTGCGTAAATTACCTGTTGGACGTGAGCGATGTTTGCAGGTAACCACCATCTAGGTTGTCACGTAGATGGCGTACTTGACCAACCTACTGCTGAATTAAGGGAATACTTAGATATTACACTAACAAGGGTGACGGCGAATAGACTTAGAGAGAGAAACTAGGGAGTAGTGCATGATTAGGTGAACATGTTTGTTTAACCATACGAGTTTCCCACAATTTACTTTTCTATCATAATTAGGAGTAGTTTAATTGTAGTTTAATCAACCCTTCTTCAAAACCTGAGATTTTAATTTGCTTTCTAAAAAAATATATAAAAACATAAAAATATTTCTTCCCATTCCAAAATCCTTCTATTCACATGATTAATGGGGATTATGAGGTCTAGGTCATTTCTTTTCTTCTTCCTAACTTTCTTAGTAAATCTTAAAGTCTTAATGAACCTAACCTTAAATTTTCCTGCTCTAAGTGTCATTGATCCATCACTACATATAATATCCGCCCTAGCCGTGGTTAGAAATGGTGTCCCTAGGATGAGAGGCATGTATTCGTTTTCCTCTATGTCTAAAATGACAAAGTATAACGGATACACAAAACCGACTACTTCTACCAACACATCTTCAGCAATTCCTACGGGGTATACATAAGAGTGGTTAGCCAGAGAAAGTCTAACATTAAGTTCAGGGGATTTTCACAAGTTAGTTTATTATAGATTGTTAAAGGTATGATATTCACATCCGATCCTTGATCGGCCAAATCATTCCTGAATTTCAACTTTCCTATACTACTAGCTATCATGAAATTACCACATCTTTCTATTTCTTAACTAGCTTCTTTTTAAGAATTGCATCATATAGTGGTCCTATGGGTAATGATTCATAGACTTCCTTATCCATTTTTCCTAGGCATGTCTTTTATAAGGCGTCATTGTACTCATGATTATCTATAAGATCTTCAATTGTTTTCATATTGATATCGTGTTTCAGGTAATATCATATTGGATGAGATCTGGGCATTTCCATGAGTCTATCAATATATTTGCCCTATCTAGTTGGGTTGTCGTCTCCATTCTTGTCCAACTCATTTTCATTAACTTCCTCTTCTTCCTGAACTTCTTCATCACCCAACCCTTTACTTTGTTTATCTACCTCTATATCAACAACCTCATCATATTCTTCTACTTCTTTATCTTTCTTTTTGACAAGGGAGATGACGTTAACGTATTTAGTGAAGGGTTTACTACCTTCCTCTCTAACTAACAATTTTTCTGGAGCTTTTCTCTTTGTATATTCTTTTAGAAGACCAAACATCTTCGTCATTCTCTCATTTATCTCCTCTATTTGCCTATAGATAGCTTCCTCAAATTTTCCATCCTTTCGATATGTGTTGCCATATATTTTTTTCACTCTAGCTTTAAAGCTAGGCTCGAATTTGCGTTGTTAGAGTTCTGTGTAAGCACTTTTTGAAAAGTGAAATGATTTGGTTTTGGTTGTTCGAAAGAGCTCAATGCACATTTGGGTTTATTCTTAGTGGTTGCTGTGTTTTGGTGTTTTTAGCAAGTAGTTAACTTGATCTTCAAGCTCAATGAGTCGTCGTTCGGGTGTACAAGAGGTGTTGGTTGGCAAAGATATTTCCTTAACCGGCTTGCAAACGAGATCGCTTGGGTCATTCCATCTTTTGTTATCATAAAAGGCAAGGTCCTCAATGATTTCCCAAGACTCTTCGGCACTCTTGTCATGAAGTTTACCACCGGCTGCATGGTCAATTTAACGTTTCAAGGGGTAGGAAACATGATCATAAAAAATTTAGATTTGTAGCCAAAGATCGATACCATGATGAGGGACTTCAAAACCTTGAAACGAGTCTGATAATACATATAATGTCTAAAAACGTTATTGTATTTTTCGACTTCTCTACGTTTTGATAATCACAAAATGTTAAAACATTCAATGTAAAATTAAACGTAAACAAGTTATTAGTCGTAAATTTTCATTTTGACGTAAATCACTTAAGGTATGAACAAACAAATGCTTAACTTGTTAAATGATTAAAGAAATGCCTTTTTGTCTTAACCTTTACATATTTACAAATGTAACAAAACCTTTTTACAATTAGACAAAATATTTTTGTAATTATAAGAAATGTTTTATTAAAGTATATATTCAAAATCATGTTTTCCCCCTAAAATAAATACAACCTGAACCAAAAAAACATTTCCCACAAAATGACAAAAAAAGAGCGTCGGACGGTCCCCCGATAGGGGGGACGGTCCCAGATATATATGAGATCGTCCAATAAATTAGGGATTGTCCCCTTTTAGACGCTCCTCTGGTTTGCCTATAAATAGTGACTCATTTCCAACTATTTTCTCACCTTTTTACACACATCTTTTCTCTGTTAAAATTCAGTTTACATATTTTCTATTCTTTGATTATTTAGCTTGTTTAAACATTGTTTACAAGTGATCCAATTCTTCCTCTCAAAATGCAAGAGAAGAATACTCGTAATTGTCATGATACGAAGTATTGTAGATTAGCTTGTGCATTCGTAACATTGCTACGCTTTTGTTGTAATTTGTACATCAACCACATAACCTCCAATCTTGTGTAGTAGTTAGATCGGGTAGATCGGATTAGTATTTTAGTCCTGAAAATACGTGTGTGAGTGGTTAGTATTTTAGTCCTCAAAATACATTTGTGAGTGGTAGATTGGTTCTAGCTAAGATTATAACTCGACATTTAGCTTAGTGTCGGAAATTATTGTAAGCAATGATTGTACGGTTTTTTTCGCCTGAAGGGAGCTTGTTGACATAGTGAAGCAGGGCGAAGAGGAGCTTAGTTACCAAACCACTATAAATCTTCGTGTTGTGGTTTGATGTTTCAAACTCTTTACTATTGTCGTGCATTTTATATTTCATAGCTATTAATTTTTGTTATACAAATATTGTGTTCATATTGTGATTGATTAATCTCACGTAAACTCAGATCCAAGGTTTTTAGAAACGATTATAATTAAATTTAAAAACCATAAAACTATTCAACCCCCCTTCTAGTTTTCTAGTCCAGGCATTGTAAAGAGATTCACCATGATGTTGTTGGAACATCAAGATGTCATTTTTAAGTTTATTAGTTCATCCCGGTAGGAAAAACTGAGTGAGGAAACGAGAAATGATATCCTCCCAAGTGGAGATGGATCCCGCAGGTAGACGTTCAAGCTGTTGAGAAGTGCTCATGTCATACGGATATTTATACGGCTAGGAATACTTGAGCCTATGGGGGTCACACACTTATACACATAGATATTACTCTATTAGTATATATAATCATATAAGTGTATATTATATATATATATATATATATATATATATTAATATTCTAACGAGAATACTTAACGGTCGTTAATTGTTTGTGTTACGAATAATTAACTGTTAGCTCTTTAATTAATATGTAAATGTACATATGTAATTAAATAGTCAAAAAGTCAAACTTAGGGGGGTCTTTTTAACCT
>BQNB010102776.1:0-24172 GCA_026074375.1 Tanacetum coccineum | reverse complement strand
ATATCCTCTTACTCAAGAAATGCTTTCAAGGATGTTAAGTAGAAGACTAGAGGTTGATCAAGAAAGTGAAATGACATTTAAACTTCTTTGGTTTATAAGGTCTCAACTTCATCAGTAGAGATAATGTGTTTGGAAGCATCCTCAGTAGAAGTAGACTAGAAGATTTGATTTAGAAGAAAGTTTGGATTTAAAGGTAAATCACAAGTTTAGGGGATGATTGTTGAGAATAAATCTTCACATGTTAGTACTTCTAGTTTAAGAGATTAATACTGCTCAGATTATAACTAAAAGTATTAACTGAGTTAATACCACTAGTACAAGTTTAGTACTGCTAGTGTTAATTTGTACTGGCAAAGAAACTTAATACTGCTGAAGACTTAAGACTGCCAGAAGAAGTTAAAGACTGCATGAAGATAAAGACGTGTGAAGAAGAGATAAAGACGTGTTAAAAGAAATGTATTAGTTATCTTGTGTATATTCTAAATATTTAGAAAGATATGCATATAAGCTTAATGTTTTAGAAGATTCATAGTTATCTTGTAAAGGACTCCTTGGTGTATAAAAGGAGATCCTAGGTTATGGTTTAGATACAGATCAATCAGTCTTTCTTTGTAGCTTCAAGATTGTAAACCCTAGTACTAGACAGAGTACTCGTATTATTCATCATAATAATATTGAAGCTTTTTTGTTATATTCATTGTTTATTCATTCTACTGCATCACAGTTTACTATTACATTCATATTCTTCTAAGTACTAAAGAGTAGATTCCGCATACTCTTAGTATTAACAAAGTTTCTAGCATAGTTTTCTTGAATCTATTCAATACAACTAACCCTTTTACAAGGTTTGCAAGATCTAGTTGGGATCAACACTTAACGACCAAAAGCTTCGTGAAAAAGCTAATAATAAAATGTTGAAGTTTCTTCAAATCTTTCAAAGATTAGACTTCGATATTAGCTTCGTGGATGCTCTTCTTCATATGCCGAAGTTTGCTTATACGTTTAAGAGTCTTCTAAGTAATAAGGAAAAATTATTTGAATTAGCTAGTACTCCGTTAAATGAGAATTGTTTGGCGGTGCCCCTAAAAAAGTTGCCCAAAAAACTTAGAGACCTTAGAAAATTCCTAATCCCGTGTGATTTTTCGGAGCTAGATGAGTGCTTAGCCATGGCCAATCTTGGCGCTATCATTAATCTAATGCCTCTTTCCGTATGGAAGAAGTTTTCGCTCCCAGAACTCACTTCGACTCGCATGACACTCGAACTTGCAAACCGATCAGTTGCTTATTCGGAAGGTGTTGCCGAAGATGTTTTTGTAAAAGTAGGGACGTTTTATTTTCTGGCCGACTTTGTTGTAGTTGATTACGATGTTTATCCTCGGGTTCCTCTCATCCTCGGGAGACCTTTCTTAAGAACGACACGAGCTTTAATCGATGCACATGGTGAAGAGTTAACTCCTCGAGTCATTGATGAGGCCATTACGTTTAAAGTCGGGCACACTTTGAGATACTCCCATAATTATTATGATGAAATAGTTCATCAAGTCAATGTCATAGACGTTGCTTGTGAGGAGTATGCTCAAGAAGTGCTTGGATTTTTAGATAGTTCAACAAGTGGCAATCCCACTCCTTCGGATCCTATCATCGCTTCTTTTTCCCCCTCATATACTCTTTTTGAAGGAGGAGATTTTATCTTGGAAGAGATTGAGACTTTTCTACGTATCCCAGAAGAGCTTTCTAATTTAGATGACGATTATTACGACACGGGGGGAGATATTATTTACCTTGAGAAATTATTGAATGAAGATCCTTCACCGAATCTCCCTCCGACGAAGAATGATTGGAAAATTGGTTTGTTGGAGTGCCAAGAAATAGCAGTCAGTGGCTAGTCCTCACTGAGGCCTGAATATTTGTTGTTTGTTGGGTTTGTGCAAGTATCAAATGTATGAAAAGTTAACTTAGTGTCTATGGACATCCATTACAAGATGGTGCCAATCTTGTTTTACAACACCATGCAATTGCAATAACCAACAATCCTATCTTACTTTTTAACTCAAGAACCAGCACATAGATATAAGAAATCATTTTATTCCAGGGATCACAACTTAAGGTAGGATATTTAATTAACACTTCATCCCTACTGAGAATCAGCTACCACTATACATTTACTAAACCTATTGGAATACTACTTATCACCAGACTAAAAGCAGAATTAGGCATGTTGAATATTGATTAATCAATCTCCCTGATCTATCATGTTCAATATGGTGTATATTCTTTTCTCCCTAAAACCATCTCCCTGAAAACCATATGAATCCTATGACACTGAGGGATACATTAAATGAAGTAACTAAATGCTCCAAGTCTTTAGTTACTTAATGTCCTAGGTTGGTGATTGAACACATTAAATAAGGAACACATATCCCTTATCTAACTGTCATCCAATAGTCATGGGCCCCCACTTTTAAAATATCACTCAATTAACCCCAACATGCATTTAATGCTCACTACCACAAACACAATCCCTTCCCAAAATGTGCCTAATCCAAACACAATATGATCGTTTATTCAAACTTCATCACCGTAAAAATGAACCGATTTCAACAATTGCCATGAAAAACAAGGATCGTGGCAAACAAGTGGGTTACTACATTAAATGCGTTACCAAAACAATTTTAACTTTTCCAAAAATTGAAAATGTTAAAATATTATAACTTCTTTCACATATCACCTATAAATACCCCACAGAAAAGAAAACACACACACAAATTTACAAAGCAAATATACTCTGCCTAATTTCTCTCTCAAAGCAAGTGTGTTGGTGTTCATCTTTTCTAGTAATAACAAGCTTAATTCATCTTTTGTTCATAGAAAACTACTCTTTACAAATCATGTTGTTTGGTCAATCATGCTCATTACAAAGATATCCATCTTTGAATTGCTCCTTTTGATAACATATTACACATTTCACGACAGCTATCAACGTTAGACATTTACTTGTGACCATCTGATGTGTAATATTCTGCCATTAAATCTTTTGTTTTTCAACACATTCATCTAAAATGGTAAAACAACAAACAATCAAGTATGCTCCTCAATGGAACAACATGACTGTAGACAATGTGACTTTTTAGACCAATAATGCGGTGGGTAACTTCAACTACCCACCAAATGTGCCTGCTTACAAGCCAATAATGAAATTTCTGCTAAATTGTCCCTTAAAGAAAGCTTTTACCAACTGTCCCTCAGTGGTCTATCAGAACTTCTTCAGGGAGTTTTGGAGCACCGCTGTTTCCTATGAACCTTTTCCATCAACCGATGAGACTGAGCAACGCCCACTCAGGGAATTCCTCATCAAGTTGTCGGTCTTAAATGGGCAAAGACCTTTAACCCTTGACTTTAACACTTTTTTCATCAACTGGCCTGGATTATAATAATGTAAATATGTGGCTCATCCTTCACCTGGGCTATTAAGAAAAGAATTGGGCAAAAAATTAACATCAATCCGAGTTAACTGGACAAAACCCCTGTCCTGAAGAACTCCTTCCTGTGGCTTGGAGAACTCTGCTCACTTTTTGTGATTCAGGTTCTTGGCGGGAACTGCTCCTCTACTGAGCAAGTGAATTTAATTTAGAAGCTCTTAGCCTACTGTCTCGTCACTAGGACTGAGGTTGACATAGGGGAGATCATTTACAGTGATCTCGTAACCAAGCTATTGAATAAGTCTAGGCTAAAATAGTTTCAAACTCTAAATTTATATCTCATGAGCTTAACCAATTGTTATAGGTCCTGACTACTTAGCTGAAAATTTAGTATTTTTAACCTAGCATCCTGAGTAACTATAATTTTACAAAGGACCCATCCAAAGTCACTGACATTGAATTGACAGCCCATATGAATTGATGTAAATAATCGTAAGGATTCAGTGTCTCCACTTCCTCTGGCTACAATGCCAAAGAAAGGGAAATATCAGACTATGACTCCAACCTTACCCAAGTCATAGGGCCCTGAGGTCCAATAGCACTCTCTAAGAAGAGCAAAAGGCCTAATCCCAAAAAAGCCCACCCACTAAGACCAATGTAACACCACCCAAGCCAACAGAGGGTTCTAAGCAATCCCACTCAGTCTCCTCAGGCATCGTACATGATCCCCAAGATCTAGAGAGAAACATATAACTCGCTAGTACGGGATTGGTCTTCCACACTTGATGAGGGCACTTGTAAATCACAACCTTTGCCTAAGAGTAGTGCTACTCCTCCCAAAGACTTAGGGGGAAACGTTCAACCCCTTGACTTAGACTTAACTTCCACGACTATTTTAGTAAAGGCACGGCTAAAACCATGTCGCGTCTTGAAGAGTCACTTAGGGACAAAGACTTAGGGGGAACATACCACCCGCTGATATGGAAGCAATACACCCTACTGTTGCTGATCTCTTAGGGACTGGTGCTAAGTACCAGGTGGACCAGACCCAGTCCACTAGATTGAGGTACTAGTCCTGCCCCCTAAAAAAAAGGGCAAGGTGGGGCCTTTCACAAAAGGGGAGCTGAATACCCAACCTCTGTTCTATCATACGATCAGATGTGAGAGCCTTTCTTTTAACAAATATGAGAAGCTCAAGAAAGTTAGGAGGATTTATATCCTTAAGGAGGCTGGTGAAGAAACTCAGGATTCTAGCATTGCTGAAACACACCATCAGTCTCCTCCACCTCAGGCAGACAAGCCTCAATCATCTCATGTTCTATCCACTGAGGCTTCAGACACTGACTCCTCCTCTGATAATATTATCAAGAAATATGACAATATTCTTCCTCTCACTAAATGCCAATTGGTTAAGTACCTTAGGAAGATGTCAAATGCGTTGTTTGCCAAGCTCACTAAGGATAACTGGGAAAAGCACGAAGAGGCCGCATTTAATTATGATGACCTCAAAGCATCCATTGATGACTATTATGATGAAAACATTGCTCATAGAGATCAGACTAACAATTTAGTAGAAGCTTCCATGAGTTCTCTTTACAAAAGCAGCAATACCATCAGTGATCTCTACAAATGCCTTAATATGATTACTGAGCTTCTTAAAGAAATCAAAAATGCTATCAAGGATGACTCTGTTATCAATAAGAAAATCAATGAAGCAACTGAGTTATTCACCAAGTTCTCCACAAATATAACTGATCTTTAGTCTTTTGTGAATACTCTTCAGGCTCATGCTCTAAAACAAGATGAAGAGCTAGCTGCTTGGGCCAAATCTTCTACCAACATGGCATAGAATCTTGGCTCTAGACTCTCAGGTCTTGAAAGGGCTTAAACCCACATCCAATCCAGCATGTCCTCTCTTAAAGAAGACACACCCTCCATGAAGACTATTATGACTGAAGAGTATATTAGTCTTTTGAAAGGCCGATCCTCAGGCAGTTTTTATTGTGCACTCCAACACTTTGCTCTTACTTACATTCCATAACTGTTGATTGGAGGAATGAAACCAACACTGCTACTAAAGAACCCTCCTTCTCACACAGAAAAGTGAGACTGACCACCCAAAAAATGCAGTTCCCAATATAAACAAATCCCCAACAACTCAAGCTCAACCAATCACCACAATCACCACTCATCCTAAAAGTTCTCAAACTCCACAAATTGATAAAGGAAAAGGGATTGTAACCGAGTCAGTTGAAAATTCATCAAAGAAACTAGTGACTGCATCAACCATTATTCGTCCTGATCCTGATGAAGAGGTTAAAGTTCCTTACATGATAAATGGGAAGATGTGTTACATCACTGACAGAGAAATGCAAGCTTAATTAGACAGAGAAGAGACACTCTAGAAAGCTTCTAAGGAAGAAAGACTTCTTGCTATTTCCAAGCCTGAAGTAATCAAAGTGGTGCAAGAAGAGGCTGAAAAGATTTGACTTGACCCAAAGAAAATTAAAAGTGCCAAAGCTGGTGAAAAGTTTAAAAAGGCTCAGGATGCTGAACATCAGGTCCTCAAGAGAGAAAACACTAAGAAGGTCAAAAAATCTCTTGAACTCAGGAAGTGCAAGTTTGAAAACTACATGTGGACCATCAATAACAAACTAAAACCTGAGACTATCTCGATAATCCAAAATTATCTAAAAGACCTAAGCCAGGTTGTCAATAACATCTAAAGAGGTACCGATATGGTAGAAACTTTGATGTCCATAAACCTTTTGCCTTTGGTGAGTTTGGTATCTCTGAATTAGATGAACTGAGGGAAATCATTCCCAAAAAGAAAAATGCAGTTGTACAAGACTTGATGAATTTACTAAGCCGAATGTATGAAAGGATAAGAAAAATCCCTGAGGAACTTGGAATCAAGTCAGCACTCCCTGCTCCTGTTCCTGCTCCTAAATAAGCCTCATCTAAAATCATCAAGAATAAGATGAAACTCAATGGAACTAGACCTGTAATAAAAATTTCTAGATTAGAATCTAATAGAGCCCTCCTTGAAAATGTTTTGTTTGTCAACAATATGGTCATCGAAGAGCCTGAGCATGGGATCTTCTTCACTGATGAATTCGGTGACCAAGCATTTCAAAGATGGAGTGACATCGAAAAAGTTGGGATGAAAGCTCTCGTGTCATATCTTGTAGCTGCCTCTATGGTTCAGTCACCTGAAAATGCAAGGTTTAGCATAAGACTGAATAAACTCATTGTTGAACATCCTGATCAAGAGAAGCTCAAATCAAAGAACATCAAGTTAGAAGCCCTTAGATATGAGATAAACTGAGTACTTATGATGTAAAATATTTGTTGATCCTATTGTAATAAATTAATAAGGCCTTGTAATCCCATTTAATGAAGTATAAATTTGTTTTGGATTGAACTCAGTAAGCCTTGAAACGGCGATTCCTATCAATCATTATTGAGAAAAGCACTCACTGTTGGGAAATATAAAGATTTGATGGTCAAAAGAAAACAAGTAATGAAACAAAAGATCAGAATCAACATTAAAGAATTTCCCTACAAGCTGGTGGAGAATTATAGAATGAGATTGATCAAAGAAATCTAAAATGAATAAGAATCTAGAAGACCTCTTATGAAGATAGATATAACAGAAGAACAAGTTAAATGTGTTAAAAGATTTAAGGTTATCCCATTGTAAAACCAATAATCTCTAGTCAAAAAAAGAGATACTGGTTGTAGGTTTTAAGTGTGCACATCATATGAGAGTCATATAAACACAAAGGCGTCGTGTATGTTTCTATAGTAGAGTAAAATAGTATAGACGCGACTAAAGTAGTAGCCCCACACGGATTGTAAAATCCGCTGTTACTTGTTAGAGTAACCGATCCTATTCTGATCAAATCTATTTGGGGACAGTGAGTAGAATAAATGAAAAACCATTGAAAAACATCATTTGTTAATATAATTAAACTGCTGCATAAATTGTTTATCATTTTGAAGTATGTAATCCTAGATAGAATCTAAAACAATCTTAGCTTAAACGATCTTTAAGTTTCAACACTCACACTGATAAAATACTTAGGCATATTTATATGTCAAATTGGGGAGAATGTTGGGCTAAATGACATTGCACCCTAATTTCTCACTTATGGATTTTAAAACAAAATAACTCTATTTGTACAAAACCTTAAACAATGTTAATGTCACTGATATAGTCACTTAGTGAGTTACCTTCAAGATGCGCAACCTGAGTCTACAAGAAAGACTCTAGCATTCAATGAGGCAGTACTTAGTGAATGAAGCCTGAGCCAAAGAAGAAGGTGATGGGTTTAGTGAATGTGGCAATAGACTCACTGAGCCCCATACGATATGCAACAACTAGAAGACCCTAAAGAATAGGTGGGATAGTTTGAAAGCAGATAAGTCCAACCTCTTATCTCCTGAAGTTAACTTATCCTAAAGAAGGTATAAGAAAAGTTTAGTATCAGGACTGAACTTAGAAAGAGCATTTGTCCCATACCCATAATAGAAATTGTAATAGAGACAAAGCTATACAAATGTACTAGCATATTAGGATTGGGATTAGTAGTAGCTTTACCATACATGTGTGATACTCTACCTAGGGTGATAAAAAAGAAATCATTGTAACGGAGTAGATGTTTAAAGAAGTTTGTGCATCCAAAGTCGTAACTTTCTCACAAACACACATGTACTACTACCAAATCTACTAATCCCCTGAGCAAGCCAGTCGGTTTGCATAGTAGTTAACTGTTTAGCATAGACACTATTAGGTATATGCAAAGGTTGATTAGTGAGGCGAGAATCACACACATACACATTTTCGAATCAATCCCCATTGTAATTCCGCATACAATGGAGTATTTAAAAATAATCTAAATAAAAAGAGTTAAACGTTGACAAGTTATTTTTGTGTCTTTTACTCATTAGTTATATTTATGTACAAAAATCTTTTCAAAGAACAAATTGTCTACTTTATGTGCTAGCCATGAGTTAGTTAATGATAACTTTGTAGTTATTGTTTTCTAACTAAGTGGGAACAACAATAACAAGCCCCGAGTCTTACCTATACTACACTACAATGGTTAGGTACACCACCTATGGAGTTGTAAAACTTCTTTGTGAGTTCGCAACAACCCGCATCAAGTTTTTGGTGCCGCTGCATGAGGAATAGTTAGGTTTGAATTTATTAGCTTAGGTCTACTCAATTTGATTTCTATCAAGTGAGAATTTAATTTTCTGTCAATTAGCTTTCTCGTAATCTATCTTTTTTTGTTCCCTTTTGTTTTGAATGCCTTGCCATGACTCATAGCACCATTAAGAAACTGAAGAAATCTCTTAATAAGCCCGAGAGAGAACTGCATAGGCGTAGAAGAACCGCCAGTCGTCAACAACAAAATGATTCTTTGGCTATAGCAGGAAGAAATCTTTTCGACAACAAAACTTCATCCTCCTGCCAAGTATAAAACCCTAATCAAATTGCACGTCCCCTCAAAATCTAAACGAGAGCATTCCTCCCCTAATTTGGCTGGTTTCTAAGACCCTATCATTTTTCTTACAGAAAAAACAGGAAACATCATAGACTCGCATAATATTTGCCTAATCCAAGGCGTATACACATTCCAAGGATTAAAAAGCGAACATCCCATTCATCACATAAGACATTACCTGAGTATAGTAGATAATATACAAGACGACAGAGCCACGAGAGACACATCTAGACTTCGTTTCTTTCATTTCACCTTAAAAGGAAAAGCAAAAGAATGGCTAGACAAAACACCTCATTCCTAAATCATAACATGGGAACAACTGGTATCTTGATTCCTTGATCATTTCTTTCCAGCAGGTTGAACCTCATTTCTTTAGGATATGATCCTTCGATTCCAACAGGGAACTAACAAACCTATCAAGGACGCTTGTATTCGCTTCTAGGATTTAATCTGACAAGTTCCCCACCATGTAATACAAAATGGCTTCTAGTTCAAATCTTTCACAATAACATATCCCCTAATGATCGCGGGAGACTTGATCAATTCGCTCACTTTCGTTTCAACTCGCTCAGTGAAGAGGAAGGGTGGAATCATATCAAAGAATATGTCCAATATCAAGATGACTCATGGTCTGACCCACCACCACCTATGAACGTCTCTTCTGTTTCGGAAATAATCGAACCTACACTCGAAGGGTGGCTCAGGAAGGTTTGCAAGAAGATCTCATACTTGACAACACCTAGAGGAGTGGGAAACCTAAAAAACCCATACCTTATCTACGACATTTGTGGATGGCTCACAAAGCCAATGAATGTATCAGGTTTCCTGAACAAGTGTGTCATTCTGAAGAGGACATCTATGACGACCCCTCCCTCTTAAGATTTTATCAAAACGACAATATCCCACCATGGGGGAACATGCGATGAAAGGCAGAAGGAGAGGAAGGTCCTGAGTGGGTCGTTAGGACAAAGTTCGAGGATAAACTTTCCAACTTTATGCTCAAAAAAAATCTCCACGTAAAGGGATTAGGAAAAATGCTTAACCAGCATCATAACAGAATGCATGAACAATTCTCTCATATTCTTACGACATTTGGAAAAAGTCAAACACCAACGCCCAAACACGCTGCACCAACTTTTGCTATCACAACCATGTTAGGAACTACTACCCATGACCCTTCATACCCGACTCCACCGAGTCCGACAACCATCGACAACACTGAAAGAACAATTGAAAATAGGGCCTAAGGGTGAAGAAACAACCACCACACAGGACAAGGAAACCCCCCAGTCGCCTACCTTGTACCATCCCTCTAAAACATCCAGTGTGCCCTTCCCTTCCCAGTTAAAGAAACAAAAAAAGGATGACGATGACGAACGACTCTTATCTATCTTCAGCCCGATTCATATTAACCTACCATTCTTAGAGGCCATGATTCATATGCCTAAGGGAGCCAAGGTTCTAAAAGATCTTATCTCACACAAAGAGAAGATCGAAAAAGTAGCCACATCGGTCAAGCTTAGTTAAGAATGACCAGCTGTCATCTAAAGGAGCTTGCCCTAAAAGGAGGGAGACCCGGGAGTTTCCAATCACACTACCATGTCATATCAGACCTTTGGCAGTGAAAAATGCTTTGGCCAACCTAGGGGTGAGTATCAACCTTATGCCACACTCTCTTTTCTTACGATTAGGCATTTCTGAATTAAAACCAACTAGAATGAGTATTCAAACACCACTGATCGATCGGTTAAATATCCCATTGGAGTCTGCAAAAATCTGCTGGTTAAAATAAATAAGTTCATCTTTCTGGTCGACTTTGTTGTTTTAGAAATAGATGAGGGCGAACTAACATCAGAGGAACCGATCATTTTAGTAGGAACCTTTCCTCGCCACTACTCGACACCGTTAATGACGTTCCACAAAGGAAAGCTAAGTTTGAGAGGTCAGAAATTGAAACCATTTACCTTCCAACATAGGTAAATCTAAGAGGTCCAATATCTGAATGACTATCTGTACTGCGCTATCACACTGCCAAAACTTGTCCGAGAACAATGGGTGGATACAGTTGACCACGATGGAAAATGGTCACTGGCGAAAAGGAAGAAAAAAACCTGGAAGAAATCTGGACGGTTTTGTTTTACCCCAAGCATGAACCAATCGAACCACTGGAATAGAAAGCTCCCAAAAATTGGTTAAAGTCCTCAATGATTGAACCACCAGAATTAGAACTAAAGAAGCTGCCCAGATCCACCCTCGATAATGCTTCCTACAAAGGGGAATAACAACTTTCTTGTAGTTATTTCCCTCTATAAATTATTTGCCCGCGAAAAGACTGAGCTTCTCGAGGTCTATAAAAGCCACAAGAGATCTATTGCATGGAGTATTACGGATATTAAGGGAATCGACTCATCTTTCCACACACACAAGATCTTGATAAAGATTTTACACACCTCAAAGAAGGATTAACCCAAACAAAAAGAAAGTGTTAAAAAAGGAGGTCATAAAACTCTTAGAAACTAGGTTAAATTACCCAATTTTCTAACAGCCGTTGGGTTAGTGTGTTTAAGTCTTTCCAAAAAAGGGAGACATGGGCAATTGTGAAAATGAGAAAAATGAACTTAACCATCAGAGAATGGTCATCGAATGGCGTGTGTGTGTTGACTACTAGAAACCTAATGATCAACACAGAAAAGACCACTTTCCTTACTTTCAATGACCAAATGCTCGAACGATTAGTTAGACATGAATAATTATTGTTATCAAGATGGATCTTAGGTATTTTTCTAAATCCTATCCGCCCCAGAAGATCAAGAAAAAGACCTACGTTCACCTTGCTCATATGGTACTATATGCCTACAAAAGGACGTTGTTTCAGATTATGTAACGCTTTAGCCAAATTTAGGTGTTGTATGAATGCTATCTTTCATAGAGTTTTAGATTGAAGACATGCAAGGAAAGCTTCATGGATAATTTTCTGTTTACAAATCTACTTTCGATCATTGCCTTAAAACCTGGAAAAGATTCTCAAAAGGTACGAGGATACCAACCTTGTATTGCATTGGGAAAAATTCCACATCATGGTGAAAGAAGGAATAGTCCTCGGACATAAGGTCTCTGGGTCGAGAATTGAAGTAGATAAGGCGAAAATCGAATCAATATCTAAGTTACCCATACCTACAACGTGAAAGCTATTTGAAGTTTTCTTAGGGCATGCAAGTTTCTACCGAAGATTCATAAAAGACTTCTCACAAAATGCATGCCCGATAACCCAGCTTCTCGTTAAGGATGCCCCCTTTAATTTCTCTGAAGAATGCATCCAAGCTTTCGATAAATTAAAGCAAGAGCTAACACAGGCCCCCATCATAATTAAACTAAACTGCTCATTGCCATTTAAGATCATTGTGACACTAGTGACTACACTGTTGATAGTAATAAAGGCAAAGTGAAGGATAAGCATTTTATTTAGCCCCATCCACTACGCTAGTAAGACAATGAATGAAGTACAAGAAAGCTACACAACCACAGAGAATGAGCTTCTTGCTATTATCTTTACATTTGATAAATTCTGTCGGTATTTAGTTTTATCCAAAACTATCGTTTTCATGGACAAACTCCACCTTGATGTATCTCTTTCACAAACAAGATGCCAAACTACTACTAATAAGATGCATCACTGCTATTTCAGGAATTCGAAACATAGATCTGCGATAAAAAGGTGCCAAAACCAACCTCGCAACTTGACCACCTCTCCCGACTTGAAGAATCGCTAGATCTTGAAAAACCTAAGCAGGGCAGAATTTTAAGAAATATTTCCTAAAGATCAATTAATGAGGATCTTTGATAAAAGTGACGAACCTTGGTACGCAGATTATGCTAACTACCTGAAAAGTCGAGTACTACCCTTTGAAATCTACCCAGCCAAGAAAACAAAAGTTCTTTATGTGATCTAAGTCACTAAGTTTTTTGGGATGAACCCTTCCTATTCAAACAATGTGCAGACCAAATCATTCGAAGATGTGTCTTTGGGAGAGAAGGTGCCCAAATTCTTTGGCAATGCCATAGTGGTCCTTCAGGAATACATCATGGGATTGCCACCACTACGAGAAAAGTTTTTAAGGCCGGATTCTACTGGCCTAATATCTTTCGTGATGCGTGAAAACTCATCCAAACTTACGACGCGTGTCAGCGAGCCAATAATATTTCTACAAGGGATGCAACACCCTAAAAGTACATACAGGTCTGTAAAATATTTGACGTTTAGGAATTGATTTCTTAGGGCCATTCCCTTTGTCGAACAGAAATAAGTACATCCTAGTGGCTATCGATTATGTGTCCAAATGGGTAGAAGCTCAGTTTTTCCCTACGAGCGATGCTTGAAACGTGGTAAATTTCCTTAAAAGTTTGTTCACGTGTTTTGGTATTCCAAAAGCTTTGATAAGTGACAGAGGTACCCATTTATGTAATTACCAGATGGAACGAGCAATAAAGAGGTACAAAGTAGTTCATATGTTTTCCACCACTTATCATCCACAAACAAATGGTAGGTTGAGAACAACAATACAGCAACAATCAAACGGATTCTAGATAAAACCTTTGAAAATAATAGGAAAGAATGGTCTCATAAACTGGATAATGCACTTGATAATGCCCAAATTAAACAAATTTTTTTCCCTATTGGTGTTCTTTGTATATATTTTATCATTTCTCATGAACTATCGATACTTAATAGTCTAAAATTGATGCATTTTTCACTTGAAGACACTACTAACTAAAACTCAAGAAATTACGTACTTTGAAAGACAAATACAAAGAGAAGAAAATATTTCAAGCTAAAAGTACAAGATGTGCGCCGCACTCCACTATTGTACGCCGCACTTACCTATATAGCCGAAAACCGCCACACTTATACCTAAGTGCGCCGCACTTTCCATCTGATAAGAAGAAATAAATGAAGACTTTAATGCAAATGCATTAACACACTAAGTACGCCGCACATATTAGCTAGTGCACCGCACTTCTTCAATCAGCATTTAATACTATCGCATTTAATCACCAAGTGCGCCGCACTTTTCACCCAAATTCAGCCTATAAATAGAGGATAAAATTTCACTTTCAATTCATTCCTCCCACTCCTCTCTCATTCTACAAACCTTCTTCTTCACACACACACCAATCCTTTTGTCCCTCATCCATAAAAACACCACTACCTTTGAAGAATAAAGATCTAACGATCAAGAACGAAGACGGTTGTCCATCTGTGTAGTGCGTGTGATGTATATTGATAATAATGGAAGTTTTATGTTAAGTCTACTTTTTATGTTAAGAACACCTTAGCCATAAGAGGCTAAATCTCTCATGACTACTCGATGATGTTATGATAATGAATAAGTGTTTGGTATGATCTTGATCTCTTTAATCTCAAGCTTATGTTGCGATCCTATTATATCTTATCTTGCCATTTTTGCTTATCAACTTTAATTATATAATCATATTGGTATAGGTCAAAAGACTCATTATGATCTATGTGGTTTTAAAGATTTGTCTATAGTCTTTATTGTTTGTGCCAAAAATTCCACTCTCGTAAATTGATAAACAAACAAGCTTTGATATACTAGTAACTGAACTATTTGAGTGACACATTTGGTCTGGTTAACAAAATATAAGTCTTGGGTTAAACAAGTTAGTTTGTGAAACAGTTTTCTGCCGACAAGCCTTGTTATAGAATTAATGCCCATCTTTGAGGTTAAATCATTTCCAACACTTATAAGTTATTTTGAACTATTCGAGTAGTCATCCTTATTATCATTGGTAAAAATTAAAGTTACTTTTAAAATTGTTAAAGTCTATTTTCTTTCTGATTATTTGAACACTACTTTAAAATCCCTCGGGGGGGGTGGTGGGTGTTGTTGTGGAAGACCTAGTCTTACCTAAAAAGATTATAATACATATGTGGTTTATACTTTCACCTGTGTTTCCTCCTCCATATAATTATCGGTATTTTTAGACTTAAAAAATTTAAAGCTTTTGAAAGAACATCAAATTTTTGAGTGAAACAACCCGTAAATTTCATCATGAATTACCATCTATTAAATTGGATACACAGTAATAACCAATCTATCATAACCACCTTTTTTTCACGGGAAAATTTTTGCTTTATTCCATTATGTAACGTAGTTTACATAACTAATGTAAACGAGCTCACGCAACCAACCAATGCCAACTACAACTATGTTTACATTATGTAAATGTCATTTTAGTTGGGCACCTCTCAATACTATACTGGCTAGCTCTAAACACTCACCCTAGTTAAGTCTTGGCCACTACTCCAAGTATAAGACTTGGGAACCAAGGTTTAGACCTCCTATAAATAGAACCAAAACCTCACACTCCAAACTCATTCACAAACTCTTATGCACTCAAAATGATCACTCAATCTGAAGTATAGGAAGCCATAGAGAAGATTTGAAGCCATAGAAACCAACCAAGAGGTTTTGAAGTCATTTCTAAGCCAATACGCCCCGTAACGACCCATTTTGACTCATTTCGCTTCACATCAAGTTCTAGTAAGCCTAAATCCATTTCTTATGTTTATATAATGTTCTTAGATCATTTCATAATCTGTTATAACCTTTTCATACAACAAAAACGCTTTGAAAACTCCAAAACCAAACAGAACCCTAATTCGTGCATATAAACCCTAATAAACTCATTTTGTGCGTTAATCAAGCTATAAGCTAAAATCTATCATTATAATCAATCCTAAGAAGTCCAACTAACATTTCTACAAACCTAAAATCAAGTCTTAACCTTTTAAACCCATCGGGTTAAAGGTTCGAACCCAAAACGACCCTTTTTGAAATATTAAGCTCTTTAGTTTATTTAATAAGCTATAAACTAGTAAAAGTGACTTATATTAACTTATTTTGATAATCCATAAGCTGCAAAATGATTTCTAAATCAAAACACACGTTATTATGGAATAAGGACTAAAACCGTAACATTTTCATGCATGCAAGGGTATATTTTGCCAATTTTCAAAACTTTAAAATGCAAGGACTATTTTTGTAAATATAATAAGTTAAATCACAGGGACTTGTTTTGCCAATTCTTAAAAATAGGGGTTGATTTTATAAAAAGTTATATAAAAAGGACTAATTTTGCAAATATTTATATACCAAGGGTATAAAGTGTAAATTCCTGAAATTATAAACTAGAGGGGCTGAAAATATAATTTTCCCAAACTTATAACTATAAGGGCTGTTTTTGCCAACTTTCAAAGTCAAGGGTATAAACTGTCATTTTCATATTCTCCATGGTCTAAAATGCAAAACTTTATAAAAATAATTTTAAAAATAATTTCGAGAATAAATTAATAATCAAACCAAATATCGAAAATCATTCCAAAATTGATCAAAAACTCATAAAACTAAGATTATATTTTTAACAAAACTAAATTGTCATCCACTAGATTTTGAAGAGGCTTCTACAGTAAAATACAGACAAATATATAAAGCATCATGTTACTAGGGAATTTCATGTGAGGGGTTTTACTTGGGTATACGTTTTTGACGAGTTTGCTGGGTTTACGATTTAAAGTACCCTGGCTCCTCAAACGATAGTGCATGACCTCTGAATTATGATAGCCCGAACAGTGATACAATATTCCATAAATTAATAAATCAAATATGTATATTAAACTCTGTAAAGTTTTGGAACATAAACCATCACACTAAGACTTGACATATTACCCTCAGGTTGTGTGACAAGGTCGTTACTTTCACTTGATATACTTTTGCCATTAATCAAATTTCCTTTGTTAAGGTGAGTTCATAGCCTCGCATTTTAATCTTTTGAATGTTTTATAAACCCGCGAGGGGGATACATGCTCAATTGTTTTTAATATACACAAGTACTTAAAACCGATATATGAGTTCATAGTCCCCTATTTACATGTTTTCTAAATCCCGTGGGGAGATATATGCTCAATTATTTTTAATATACATAAGTACTTAAAACCGATATTGTGAGTTCATAGCCTCGCATTTCAATCTTTTGAATGTTTTATAAACCCGCAAGGGAGATACATGCTCAATTGTTTTTAATATACACAAGTACTTAAAACCGATATTGTAAGTTCATAGTCCCACTTTTACATGTTTTCTAAATCCCGTGGGGAGATATATGCTCAATTATTTTTAATATACATAAGTACTTAAAACCGATATTGTGAGTTCATAGCCTCGCATTTCAATCTTTTGAATGTTTTATAAACCCGCAAGGGAGTTACATGCTCAATTGGTTTTTTAATATACACAATTACTTAAAACCGAATTTAAGTTCATAGTCCCACCATATTACATGATTTTCTAAATCCGTTGGGGAGATATATTGCACCAATATTTTTAAAATAACACAAGTACTTAAAACCCATATTGTGAGTACATAGCCCTCGCATTTCAACTTTTAAATGTTTCTATAAACCCGCGAGGGAGATACAAGCTTAATAGTTTTTTTAATATACACCAAGTACTTAAAACCGCTATTGGTGGAGTTCATAGCACTTCGCATTTAAATCTTTTGAACATTTTATAAACTCGCGAGGGGGATATATGCTTAAACCATGAATGCAAGAAATTTTTATCCAACTGTAAGGCTTATTCCAAAATATATTATTGCCTAATTACCTTCCAGTGCCACTATTTCCATATCATGAATCATTAATTACTAGCATTGCGAGTGAATGCGAATATTGTGGATAGATCTATCGGGGTGTGACGACTCCCATTAGTGTGCCTATACTTTTGGCACCAATAGCACTATATTTGACTCAATGGGTAACTTTGGAAAGTTACCTTTCCACGAGACAATTTGTTCTCACCAATGCCACTACTACGGTATATCCAGTAACCGTATTGATGTCATGGAGCTTAGGCAATAATAATGTTTTTTTTCCAATAATAATTGTAAGTCGTTGCAATTATTACCATGTATGATAAGCTTGTATTCAACCAATAACACTATTTGTCTATAATAATTGTAACTCATTGGCACTTATTACACATATGGTTGTATAACAACGTAACCCACTGTTATGATATCTTGTATTCAAACTGTCTTCCATAATAATTGTACTCATTTCAATTATTACACTTATAGATGTATAACAACGTAACCCACTATTGAACTTGTACTCAACTATTATAACTGAAAACCTATGAATTTCACTCAACCTTTGTGTTGACCCTTTTAGCATGTTTATCTCAGGTAATTGAGCAACCTATGGCACAGAGTGGCACAGACTTAAATATGGCTAAACTGTTATCGTTCAAACTTTATGTTATCTAGATTTTGGGACCTCCTTTGTAAAACTCTGATATGATATTGAATGATAACTAAATTTTCCAAAATGTCTCTTTTGAGTTATCTTCTATGATTATGTCTGGTGATCCATGAAGTAATACCCCAGATTAGCTCTTGCTTCTATAAATGTCAAATAGGGGTGTTAGAGATGTTATCAGAGCTCATGGTTATAAAGAACAAGGGTAAAACTAAACTATCACTACATTTCCATCCAAAAAGTCCGGCTGTGGCATGCAGTTACCAAGAATAGAATGTGTAAGAAATTTCCAAGGCAAATACTAACACTACTATATAATATATATAAATAACTTATGTTATTTCTACTGTTGTTATATAGACAGTCATTCCCCCCATCTTAGTTTATTATCCTTATCTTATTCCCGATGTTGAGATACTTTTTTCTCTACACACTCTCCTGACTATATCCCGGCTTCACCGATGATATTGCACACTGAAAACTCATTTTTGAGTCTTCTATTTATAATGTCTGAAAAAGACTCGATACGCCGTATCTGGCTAGGTCGATACGGCGTATTAGGTTGGATTCCTTGGTGTGCGCGCTACGTTCTCAATCAATCAGTGATATCATTCCCAATTTACTTGATCAACTGTATCTTCGGATAGTTATCTTCATGGATACGACGTATGAAAACATAAGGGATATGCCGTATTGGGAATTGGTTAAACGCGTTTTCTTGTGAAGTTCAAGTGCTGATACGCCATATCTCTTTTTTTGGATACGGTGTATGTAGTCAAAAATCATCATTCTTCAAATGTCTTCGTTTTAGCTCCAAATCATGCGCCTTTAAGCTTGTCTTCACAAAACACTCCTGAATTACTGCATTTATCAACTTTAAAGCAATTAAGTACCAAATAATGCAATAATTATATAAAAGTGGGCAAAACAGATGGGATAAATGATATAATAAAGTAACGTTATTTGATGTCATCATGAGGTAATCTCACAATTTATTAGATGAACTTATACTTTATGGATTTTCTTATTTACCAACTTAAGTTAAAACGTAATGGTATCAATAGTATTACTAAGCTAAATTCATGCCTTTTATAAGTCTTTGATCAAGTCAACGACTTAATGTGTATGTACTAACAAGTAGACATAACAAGTTATGACTTCATGTAAATGTCTTAACATGAAGACATAACAAGTTAACCTTTTTACTTTACGTTATAAGTTATTTCACAAGTAAAAGACTTAATGTGCATGTCTTAACAAGAAGACATAACAATTGTTAAACTAAAGTAAAATGAGTGCTGACACATGGCCTCAATAGTAATTTCAAGTTAATTTTAAACTTCATGTTTATGATTTCCAAGAAAACATAACCATGTAGCTTACCTTTTTATCTTGACATGTTCTCTTATTAGGGCTACATACATTAAATGTATAGGAGTCCTAGTAGAGTAATAGTTTTCTTTTTTTGCAGTCAAGAAAACCATTAGTCATATTGTTCTAAGGTGTTCCTTGCACACAATAAAGATTTCTCTCACTTATGAATGGTACAACTTCTTTGCATAAAACAACACCACACTAGTTAGTTTGTTTGTATCGACAATATGGTAGTGTCAAGCTCATAGCTAGTGTACCTAGAACTCCATCGATTAATAAGGAATCGTGCATAACTATTTTGTAGATAACATTAAACAGAAGCGACATCTCAGAGGCAACAAGTTATCAAAGATAATACAGGGTGATTCCTTACTAAATGAGGATGTTTCACACTTAGAAAGTTAATTTATTATTTCTAGCCAAGCCAGAAATAAAGTAAGATGCCTATGAGGTAAATAGCTCATAACTCCCACTTAATTTGATAACATTGCAAGTTTGTCATTTTTGTTTATAAAATGCATTACTCCCACAAGATTTGACAAGATTGTGAGTATTCCTTCACTAGTGATAGTAATTTGCAATTTATCTTTTTATGTGTTGAATATCTACACATTATTGCTAATGTGAGTCGCATGGACTAGTAAGCAAGTACTTAGATATGGAAGGAAGTGTGTTCAAGTTCTAGCCATCTAAGCTATTTATTAACTTGAAAAATTAGCATGCAATTCTTTCTTTATCCGCTCACTTTACCACGAGGGTGTGTAGCGCCTCTTACTGGGTTAAGGAAACAACTATAGACACGAGTTCTCTAGTTATCGCCTTTTCCAGTTTTGCGGTGATATTTTCATCTTTCATTCCTATTATAACTTTTTTGGGTAAAGGGTTTCTCCGGTAAATTTTATTACGCCAAAAAAAATTTAAGTACAAGGGATGAGGGTGAATCCTACATCTCTGCCAGTTACATGGGCAAAACTACTTTCTAAAAGGAAGGTACACAAAATTACTAGACATAAGAAACATAAATTTATTTCTTCTTGCGACCTCGAACTCGAATATCCAGATTATCGCATATAGCTTGAAGCTCTTGAGAACGATCCTGACCTTCGTACATATCATCATCGTATGGGTCATCATCATAGTCACCATTACCATACGAATCCCTCCATTGTTCCAGCAAACTTTGAGTGCCAAAACTTACCCTTTCTGAAGCCATAAAACGAGCCATATCATTATCAACTAATGCAACCTCATCTTCACTATCATAATCACCCGAAAACTCTACCTTCTTGATAACGCCCAAATTATACATATTTTCTATGGCGTTATTTGTATATATTTTATTATTTCTCATGAATTTTCGATACTTAATAGCTTAAAAATTGCTTGCAGGTTCACTTGAAGACATCTCAAGGATAGATACATCAAATCAAACGCTTACACGTCAAAGAACTCATCATTCAAGAAAAGATCAACAATCAAGCTCTATGTGCCAAATGTGTGCCGCACTTGCCATTTGTGCGCCACACTTACCTTCAAGTCAAAGACAATCAACATTACATTAACTCAACAAGTACGCCGCATAAACTTTTGTGTGCGCCGTACTTCCCATCTGATATGAAACATTTATAAAGACTTTAATGCTACTGCATTTACACCCAAAGTACGCCGTACATTTTCTCTTGTGCGTCGCACTTTCCCAATAAACATTTAATGCTAGTGTATTTAATCACCAAGTTAGCCGCACAAACTTTTATGTGCGCCGCACTTTCACCCCAAAATCAGCCTATAAATAGAGGGCGGATTTTCACTCTCAAATTATTCCTCTCATTCCCAAAATCATATCCTCTCTTTTTTTAAAATAAAATAATCTTACCAACCGTTAATCGTTACGCAAAACACAACATACCATCGCGACGAGAATTAAATTATCTATTTCTATAAGGGGCGATACATATACTATCGACGAACTTTTTTTTTATGATTTTATGAAGTCGATAAACAGATTTTATGAAATCATATATGATTTATGAAATCATATATGATTTTATGAAATCATATATGATTCGTTGTACGAATCATATATGATTCGTCATACGAATCATATATGATTCGTCATACGAATCATATATGATTTTCGTAATTCGTGACTGAAACAAAATTGAAAAAAGTTTGTCGGAATCACAAATCATATATGATTTTATGAAATCATATATGATTATATGAAATCCATATATGATCCGTTATACGAATCATATATATATCGTATATAAACTAATCATATATATTTCGCAATTCGTGAACTGAAAAAAAAAATCGAAAAAAAGTCTCCTCGAAAGATATCGTGTACAACCCCGTCTACTGAAAGATAAAAAACTACTCGTCGCGATGGTGTATTTTTTGTCGTGTGACGATTTACCGTTTGTTAGAGATATTTAATTTTTTAAAAAAGAGTGGAAAAATGAGTTTTTTTATTTTGATGAAAAAATATTGGCCAGAATTGGTTCTTTGGGATCTATGACAAATGTTGTCTACATTGATCTTAACTTCTTAATCACCATGTCGCCGCACTTCCCCCAAAATCAGCCTATAAATAAAGGACGAATTTTCACTCTCAAATCACCCCTCTCATCTCAAAAATCATATCCCACACACACATACTCCAATCCTCTTATCCATCATCCATATAAACACCAAAAACACTACTCCCTTTGAAGAATAAAGATGCAAACAATCAAGAAAAAGATGGTATCAACTTAGTTATTAAAAATAATGGAAGTCCCTGTGTTAACTCTACTTTGTTATGAACACCGTTAGCTATAGAGGTTAAATCCTCATACTACTTCGGTGATGAATGATAATGAATAGTGCACTTGGTATTCATAATCCCTTTAATCTCAAGCTTATGTTGAAATCCTATTATATCTTATGTTGTCCATCTTTGCTTATCAGCTTAAATTATATAGTCATATTGGTATAGGTCGAGAGACCCGGTATGATCTATGTGGTTTTAAAGATTTGTCTATGATCTTTATTGTTTGTGCCGAGAAATCCACTTTCGTAAATTGATAAACAAATAAGCTTTGATATACTAGTAATTGGATTATTTGAGTGACACATTTGGTCTAGTTAACTAAATATAAGTCTTGAGTTAATTAAATTAGTTTGTGAAAACGCTTTCTGACGAGAAATCCTTTTTATAAATGAAGGTTCCACCTCCGTGGTCTAATCATTTCCAACGCTTATAAATTACTTTCAACTATCCGAGTAGTCATCTTTATTATCATTGGTAAAACAAAAAGTCATTTTCAAGTTAAAGTTTATTTTCTTTCTGATTATCTAAACACTACTCAAATCCCTATGGAACGACATGGTCTTATCTAAAAATATTATACTACATACGTGGGTTATACTTTTACCCGTGTATTTCCTTATAACAAAATTGGTATTTTCAATCATTATAAATTTAAAGCTTTTGAAACACATTAAAGTTTTTGGCGCCGTTGCCGGAGATTTTTTAAGTTGTTCTATAGTCAACTCTGGAAAATTACTTTAACTCCCCC
Source organism: Tanacetum coccineum (assembly GCA_026074375.1). Classification (NCBI taxonomy): domain Eukaryota; kingdom Viridiplantae; phylum Streptophyta; class Magnoliopsida; order Asterales; family Asteraceae; genus Tanacetum; species Tanacetum coccineum. The sequence goes on along the minus strand of BQNB010102776.1, from coordinate 969 downwards.
TCTTTTTCAAAAATCGCCATAAAGTTTTCTGGCAAACTGACCCAAACAATTTCTCTCTTAGATGCATACACGTGCTTCCAATTCTGAACTTGTTGAACCATTACCTGAACCTGAATGTACTCTGAATCGAAGACTTCGTCGACGAAACAGGAGAGTTCCATACGACCAAAGAAATAATCCACCACAACACCCAAGAATTGTCTACCCACCAGTTCTTAACATCAACTACTTCCATCACTTTCTTGATATTCTTTTAAATTATGATCCAATGGATGATGAACCCATGTGGGCTGTCGACCATGTTGTCGCTCCGACTCTTGGTTCCCCAATCACTATTCCCGAAACCGCAAACGAATTTGCTAATAAAGGTAACCACTTGAATCTTGTCAAAGGAACCCAATTCGATTGTAGAACCAAAACCAATCCTCATAAACACATTCATGAATTCCTCAGAATCTGCGATATGTTTAAATACAGAGATACTGAAAATGAAGTCGTCCGCCTAATGATGTTTCCCCTATCACTAACTAGAGAATCAAAAAACATGGCTGGACGAACTCAACAAAGGAACTATCAAAACATGGGATGAACTTCGAACCGCTTTCATTAGCCGATTCTTTCCCCTAGCTCTTTTCGACCGACTCCTCGAAGAAATCTGAGCCTTCTCTCAACATGAAAACGAATCTCTAACCGATGCTTGGCTTTGTATGAAGGAAATGCTCCGAAACTGCCATGGTCACAATCTGTCTAAAGGCAACATTATAAAAATCTTCTATCATGGTCTCAGCGAAATAACCCATGAAGTTTTAAATGCCACAGCCGGTGGTATTTTCCTCTATAAAACACCAAATCAAGCTTATCAGCTTCTCGAAGATAAAGTCTTACTCAAGCTCGACTGGGCTAAAAATCAAAAACCAAATCATCTCTTAAGGAAACCGTTGCTTTCGCCGATGAAGGTAGCAGTAATTC
>BQNB010102775.1:0-24172 GCA_026074375.1 Tanacetum coccineum | reverse complement strand
GTTACACAAATTAATTGGCTTCTACTACTAGTTACCTTTAACACCCTTTAGATCTTTTAGCATGAGGAAATTGTCACGCGCTACACTTCTTTATGTTTTGTTATTTTATTTTTTTTCAGTTTTGGAGAAGTGGTTGTAGTAACGGGCCGTCGCCAAGTTATCATTCGTAGCTGCATTAAATCCAAAGTACTATCACCCGAAACAAAATATGCATGTTACCTTGTCTACAAATTACTACAGGATCAATCCGCACCTGCTGCTCCCATGGAAGTGAACAGAGAATCTGATTCTTGGTATATCTATTTAAGCCCTCCAAACACTCCAATTATTGGGCAAAAGCTTGATAAAAACACTCACAGTTCATTAAGTAGAGCCAAACTGAATGCAAAACCACAAGAGAGGAGCGATGGTTGGATGGAAGTAAAATTATGGGAGTTTCAAACCCAAACTACCTTTAAAACAATCTCTTTATTATTGGGCAAAAGCTTGATAAAAACACTCACAGCATACCAATTTCGATTGACCATTGTATTTTGTGCACTCTAATTTCGCATCACTTGCAATATCATTCTTCATGTACGCCGGAAGCCGTAGGAACTGTTCAACGTCATACTTCGAAGCCCATGATAGCATGTAGGAGGGTGGTACACTGGCACTGGTGACTTATGTCAATTTTTGCAACTGTTGTAGACTTTGTTGCGGGTTAGGGATAGGATGTTTCAGTCAATGAGGATGGCATGGTGTCACGGAAATGGTGTATAGTAACACGTAGGCGTAGTTGTGGACTTTTACAACATGGTGTGCTGCCAGGTTACACATGTGTTGTCTGTCAGTCTATAAAAGATGCAAGTTCATTGGCCAGTTTTATGTCAAGAGCTTACAGGATCCAAGGTAGGTCGTTTTATGAGGAATCACGACTAGTATCAATATCACTTCGGGAGGTTTGCATCTTACAGGAGGTCCTTAAGCTCCACATAACCTTGATGGTAAACAGTCAACTATATAATCGTGGCGCCAAAAAGAAGACGTTCAAAAATAAAGTCAACTATGTAATCGTGCTTTTTGTTTCAGACCTGCAACAAGAATACTTTCTTGAAAGCACACAATGTCGATTAGATGAAATAGAGCCTTTTTATTTTGTAAGTACAATGACAATGAAGAAGGATCTGTACTCAATTCTTGAACGTGAGAGGGTATTTGTTTAGCTTACTAGCATGTACCAATGCCAGCACTAACTTTTCCATTGACGTATAGTTTATTTCCGGACCTCTCAATGCCCTGCTGACAAAGTAAATGGGCATTTGTTTAGCTTCCCTTTCCGTCATCAAGGCCGCACTTACCATCTCTTTTGCTGCTGCCAAATAGACAATAAGTTCCTCTTTTTCCATTGGCGCGGTTAACATGGGAAGCTCTATCAGCTGCTTCATTTGCTTAAATGCCTCTTCAGCTTCCGTAGTCCAATGAAAATCACTCTTCTTTGTGCATTTTTTCAAAGTTTTAAAGAATGGTAATGATTTCTCTGCTGATTTGGCCAAGAACCTGTTTAGGCATGCGAGTTTTCCGTTTAATTTTTGCACATCTTTTAAGCATTTTGGGGACGGGAGACTTAAGACGGCGTCCACCTTATCTGGACATACTTTCAACCCCTTAGTGTTGACTTTGTACCCTAAGAACATCCCTTCTTCTACCTCAAAAGTACACTTTTTAGGGTTCAGTTTCATGTTAATTTCCCTTAGAGTTTTAAACGTTTCTTCTCTGTCTCTAACTATCTCATCTTCCGTGCGGCTTTTGATGACAAGATCATCTACGTACACTTCGAGATTTCTGCCAATCTGTTTGTGGAATGCTTGATCCACTAGACGCTGGTAAGTTCCTCCAGCATTTCTCAGACCAAAAGGCATCTTTGTATAGCAAAATATTCCTTGGCTCGTAATGATCGCTGTTTTTTCATCTTCTTTTGCCATTTGTATTTGGTGATAGCCTCTGTAAGCGTCTAGGAAACACTTGAAAGGGAATCCGCATAAGGATTCCACCTTCCAGTCTATTTCTGGTAGCGGATAACCGGACTGCTTTGTTTAAATCTTTGAAATCAACGCACATTCTTCAACTGTCGTCATGTTTCTTTACCATTACTGGGTTAGACAACCAGTCATGGTAGTGTACTTTCTTCATTATTCATGCCTCCACAAGTTTCCTCACTTCTTCCTGTATTGCCTGATTTCTATCAGCTGCTTGCCCCCTTTTCTTTTGTCTAACCGGAGAGCATCCCTCCCGCACGTTTAAGCGATGTTCCGCAATGTGTCTTGGAACATCGCTTAAACGTGGAGTAGACCACACAACTTGTTGCAGCCTTCTTCGGTGAGGGTGGAGCCAATCATTACTGTTTGTTCCAGATATTCCGGATTTATTGCCACTTTGACTCTTTCTTCCACCGGTTGCTTGGTAGCCGGAGGGTTTCCTTCTGGTCCGAAGACCATCGCACATTCAAGCGGAACCATCCTGCTACTCTTTAAAGTGATTACTCACATTCTTACCAGGATCTTCGGCATGTCTGTCGAGTTGTAGACAAAACAGGCTTGTAGCTTTCTGGAAATCCTGGTTTTCAATAATTCCTTTGTATGTGAGTTCGTGACCTTGAAAACCAAAAAAAAAATTCAACAAAGCCGAGGTGGAGTGTTCTGCTTCCCAATCTTACCTTAGTTGGTATTTACCCTATTGGCCATATTATCTCACCGCTGAATCCAATCAAAGGGGTGGTGGTGTTGGGTTTTATGATCTAATTAACAATTAAATTAACACGAGTACGCAGCGGAATAAATGGTCACGTGTAGAACACAATAATTAACAAGATAGAAAAACATGTACCTTTTTAGCACGAAACGATACCACGTTTAAAGGTAACGTAACATCCGTCTTCTTATATAAGAGTGTGTATTATACCAGCGAAACCACAAGAATCAAAGTATGATTCTCTATGCTTCCACACAATTACGGTCTTTAGCAAACAATTAAGTGTGCTAGTATCTTAGTAGTGATAAGCATAAAACCACCAGTTCTGATGAATCAACGATTGAAACCCTTGTGTTTTTCCCCTTGGATCGAAACCAACACTAGAACGAAAAAACCCTTTGAGTTTTGATTGATCGATTAAACAAAAGAGATGGAGAGAGATTAGGGATTATATTTTCAAGGTACAATTTAACAATGAATCCCTTACCTCTATTTATTAGGCTAAATTCCCTGTCCCTTACACATTGAAAAACCCTCTCTCCTTCTTAATAGGGGTTTATGGCAATTAAAAGAAAACAGCTTACTTTCTTTATCCTTAAATGCCTATATTAATAAACATTAAATATTTACTTTAACTATTTAACATAAGTTATGCTTATCACATTATATATTACTATTTATTTATTCTTTAATTGTTTTTACGTATAAAACGCGTGCGTCCCCTTAGGCTCGAATAATAATCCGGCATATATTCATTTATACTTGGAATATTCCAACAGCTCCCACTTTGACATGTATCTAATAATGTAATAACATTGGTAAGCGTATAGCAACACGCCATAGCTCCCAAAAACATCCGAGGTGTGGATTTACAGGGCATATGAACAAATGATTTATGATTTACAATCCCTTTGTTTCCGATACCGTTGTTAATTGGATATGGATCAATGTCCATTCCATATTTAACGATTTTCTGTTTCTCAATTTGAAGTAATCAAGATTATGGAAATTCAATGAGATTATCTTCCTTGATTTTCGGGTACGGAATACACACATCTGATTATTTCTATGAGGGGCACGTGGTATCTTTTCAACAATTTGAGAGAAAAATTATATTTGACTACAAGTGTCCAGTCATCATGTGGCAATAAACCATTTGACAAAGCCCTTATTAGTCACTTACTCAGGACAAACTTAAAACTAATATATCAGGATAGGAATTTTCCACATATTCTAAAACCTACTTGCATCTCAAAGTCTATGGATTTATGTAACTAAATCACGTACAAGATTTACTTGATGACGTCAATCCATAAAGTGATATTCTTGTGGAGGGGAAATCCAATATTCATTTAATGAATATCATGTGAGTTTGGTAGACTCATCCTTAATATTTGTAATATCACATATCTATAATATCACCAATCACTAGATTTGTCTTAGTTTTAACAATATTCCCTTATTTTGTAATCGACAACGGATTAATTTTAGAATCAATACATTTTTCACTTCATGGATTTAAACATGCAAATATGGACACAATTTATAATATAAAATAACAAAATACCAAAGATAAAAAAATGTATCTTTATCATAATTAAAAATGTTTTTAATCCTTAACCAAATAATAAAACACAGATCTACATGAAAATTCTAGCAGGACGAAAGCCCCCATGCCCCTGGCATGTTGGGCGGGGGGGGGGGAAAGTTAAAAAAGGGGGTCTTTCTATTTGATAAAGCTTTTGTAAAAGGATCAGCTAGATTGTTATCTGTGGTGACTTTAAGTATCCTTATTTCGCCAGTTCAACACACTCTGCGAACATAATGATTATCGTCTTTGATAGTGTCTGAGCGCCTTTATGATCTCCCGGTTCATTATCATATGAACTGCAGCTGATTGTCTGCATACTATTCAAAGGTTCATTTTATCGTTGGTACAATACCAACCTCTGAGATAAAATTTCCTAATCCAAACAGCTTCCATGGCCAGCCTTCTGACGAGCTATGTTTTCAGATTCTGTGCAGAAATTGCTAGTGGTTACTTTGCTTGGAAACTCTTCAAATCCACTGCGCCTCCATTAAAACGATAACAATATCCTGTTGAGACTTAGTTTTTCATCTATATCTGTCTCGAATCCAGCATCGCAATAGCATTCAAATCTAAGTTCTGTGCTGGATTTCCACATAACAAGGATCAAATCTTTTAGTATTTCTTAAATACTTAAGAATGTTTTTCACAGCAGTCCAGTGAGGTTCACCTGGATTCTGTTGAAATCGGCTTGTCATATTTTGTGCGAACGCAACATCAGGTCTAGTGCACCTAACCGCATACATGATGGACCCTACAGCCGAAGCATAAGGTACATTCTTCATGCGATTCACCTCATTAGGTGTTTGAGCATCTTGTGATTTGTTCAAGTAAAGTCATTTCTTGCATGGGATTTGGACAACGTTTGGAATTATCCATTTTATATCTCTCAATGTCTTATCCATTGTAATGCCATTTTGCAAAGTCCAAATTAATCGCTTTGATCATATCCATAGATTATTGATTCCAAGATTAAATGCTGCTTTCCCCAAAATTCCTTCATGGCCCTAAAACAATTTCCAATGATAATTCTTTTACACTTTGTAAAATAGCGAATGTGATTATCCCTTGATGATTATGTAATCAACTTACAAGATGAGGAATGTAACATTTCTCCCACTAGCTTTTGATTTGCACATGACCATCAAGATTTTGAAGTAAATCCAAACCTTTGTTTCCTCATCATATCTTTTGTCCAGTTCCTTGATGCTTGCTTAAGACCATAAATGGATTGAAGCTTGCTACTTTCCTGGGATGATTAGGATCAACAAAACCTTCAGGTTGAACCTATCTAGATGTCTTATCAAGTTAACCATTTAAGTTGGGCTGTTTTAACATCATTTGCCATATATTCATATATCATAGTATGCCGATATAGATATGAGTATTCTATTAGCTCTATGTCAGCGACAGGTGAGAACGTTTCTTCAAAATCACACCCCGTAGAGTTGAGTGTAACCCTTTGCTACAAGACGAGCTTAATAGCGTGTATAATACCATCCTGTCAGTCTTTTTTTAAAAGCCACTGCTCCCAACGTATTAATCCAGGAGGAAGGTCGACAGAGAACCATTCCATATTGTCCATCATGGATTGTAATTTCCGCATTCATTAGCATCAATCCAACTTATGAGATTCTGATCCAAAATTGCGGCTTTAATAAGCTAGCGGTTCATTAAAGATCCCCTAGACTTGCTCCTCACTCCTATACATTATAGACATAAGCGGTTTGGAGCTCGATGCGGTCTTTCGGACCTACGAATCGGAATCACTTCCTCTTGTGGTGGTTCAAAACCCTCCACCTCTTGAGGAATGTTGCTAGTGATTTCAGAAGGTGTTGTATCTTCTTCTTCTTGAATTTCTTCAAGATCTACGCCCTCCCCACTGATTTCTGGATTATGAGACGCTCTCAAAGAATTCAGCTTATCTTTGCCAACAACAAATTTTGTTTTCAGGTGGGAAATAGAAATAGTTAACCATAGTTTACTTTGGGTTTCCTATGATGATACACTTAACAGATCTTTGTTCGAGTTTGTCAGCGTATTGCTCTCTTCACAAGTGCCTCACTATCCCTGACCTTTAAGTAAGACACTGTTTGGACTTTTCCATACCACAGTTCATATGGTGTCTTATCTACCTTCTTAGTTGGAACCATATTGAGAATGCGTGTTGCAGACTCTAGAGCATAATCCCAAAAGGATAAAGGCAGAGTTGTAAGATTCATCATAGATCGCACCATATCTAGTAAAGTACGGTTTCTCCTCTCAGGACACTCCATTGTGTTGTGGTGTGTATGGAGGAGTAAGTTGTTAAACAATTCCTTTAGCTTTTAGATAATCTTTAAACTCTTGGTAATGTATTCTCCACCTCCGATCTGATTCGTAATGCCTTAATGGTCTTTCCGAGGTTGATTTTCAACTTCATTTTTAAAAACTTCTTGACGTGATTCAAATACCTATGCTTTATGTTTAAGAAGATAAACATAACCATAACGACTATAATCATCTGTGTATGTAATGAAGTAGCTGCACCTTGTCTTGACACATGTTCTAAGTGGACCACATACCATCAGTATGTATTATTCCAAGAAGATTCTTTTGCACTTTCGTTACTATGAGGGAAAGGGTTTCTTGTCATCTTTCCAGATAACAAGATGCATTTATCAAAAGGTTCATCATCTGTTGACTTTAACAAGCACATCTTTTTCAGCTGTTTAATACGTTTCTTGTTTATCACGAGCAAGTTCAGTCAGTGCAATAGATAAGTGGGACGTCACAAGTTATGCTTGGACTCTATTTCATTGCTAACCATTATAATTAGAATTAACATTGGTAACAAGGATCATGCATATCATTTCATAAATTACATTACGAGGAACATCATTAAATAAGAACACCATTCTTAGAAACTGAAATACCATAATCCGTAAAACATTAAACAAAACCATTTTCAACAAATGAGAAACTGAAACAATACACTCTAGTTATAGTAGGTGCATAATGACAATTGTCTAAACAAATCACAAGGCCATTAGGTAAAACTAAGTCAAAACTTCTGATTGCTTCTACTTGTGCACGAACACCATTGCCCACGTACAAGTAAAGAGATCCTCGTTTCAGCTTCTTTTCAATCCTAAATACCTTCGTTTTGTGTTACAAATCATAGTACACAAAATAGTGTCATACACCCAGGATTTAGTAGGAAAAGAAAATAATTCTATTATGAAGATATCTGAAGAACTGGCAAGTGCAACTTGTCTTCTTCTTCTTATTCAACTCAGCATGTTAAGCAGGACATTCCTCTTACATTCGACCATACCTCTATTCAGTGGTGGCAGGTGTCATCCTTAGCTGGGCTGCTCTTTAGCAGAAGGCGCTAGGGTTTTTTAGGCTTAGGATATAAACTTGTTTATCCTTTCCCTTGACATTAGCTTTACCCTTACCTTTAGCGTTAAGCGATTTCTTATTGGATTTCTGGATTTTACCACTTTAATCATCCTTTACTTGTGGTGTTTCAGCCTTTTTAGTTAAACCTTTTTTATACTCAATGAGCATAGCATGTAGTTCACCAACTGTCTTCCCCATGTTTTTGCTTATTGTAGTGAGCCATTCAGATTAAACCACACTAAGCTCTTGTGGGAGCACATAACCAAGACATTCCAGTTCCACATTATTCTTATCTAATGACTTATGGGCCACTGGTTTTCCCTCATCCAGTGTGCATAGCATGGTAAAGTTTGGAATCAGGTCAATCCCACTCCACTCCAGCTTGTTTCTCAAACATGGATTTAAGCCCCTGAAGCATTTCATAATGTGAGGAATTTTCGAATTGTCTTTTAAAGTTCAGGAGTCATACTTCCGAGCATAAGAACAAGTCACCTCAATTATGAATAATATATCGAATTCACTGCCGCAAGTATCAGAATCGGGTAGGTGAAGCTAAGAGAAATGGTTGTTCAATGACAATCAATTTTCTTTCATAGATCAACGGACCATCTAAATTGACGAAACCAGTCATTGATTATTTCCAGAAAATTTCAACATCGTCCTGAAGCGAATTGTTTATGTTTAGATAGGTAGTGCAATTTACAACATAGTAAAGTTCCAATAATTAGTATTTCAGATAATATCCGTGAAGAAAACTTAACTACCATCGTTTATAGTAAATAAAATATTACTTTTCTTAGGTTGGACTAACCACTTGACAATTAACACAACACATCAGTGATCTGTTTGTGATGGTGTATTCAAAGGTAATCATCGATTGATAATTCACAAACTTTTGCAATTTCCTAAATCCATATGGGGAACTTTCTTTATTACAATAATATCTAGTAAGCATGTTTAAATCCTATCTATGCACGTGTTTAACAGGTCTAAACACAACAACGCTAGTTGTCCAATTTTAAAACAGTAATTATGTAACGTCTCAACCGTCTCACGGAGAAAAGCGTATAATTACCTTGTGATTGCAAACTACATGCGTCTCACGCATAGGTAAAGGCAGTCTACAAGTGGTCTTTAATAAATGGATGGCAAAACTTAGTTGATATGGGTATTTTATTTTGACGTGTCAAATATGTACGAAGAAGATGCATACATCTTCGTAACATTTATTTTAATAAAAACTTTTACTCAATTAAGTTATTATTACGGTATCGCATATTATCCTTGTATCTTATACATAAATAGTGATACCTTAAAATTGACGATTCACGTGTGTTTAAATGTAAAGATTTTCTTTTTATCGCGGGAAATGATTTAAAGAATGATATAAAAAATCATTCAAAACACTAGGGACCATTCGCGACTTCCTACATAGTATACAAGGTAAGGAAACTACAACGTAGTCAGGTATTATAGGGTAATGGTATCTACAAGACCAAAGTCTTGATGAGTCTCCCCGAACCTTATCCTTGCAACTATATAGTATTTTTGCAAATTACGTCATTGATAAAATTAAAACTTTAATTAAAACACATTATGAACTATAAATTGCTAGTCTAATCATGGAAGATTTCTCAACGGATGGTATAGCCAGATCACTTCTTTGACTTTTGTTAATATTTAGTCAATGATAATCTTATTTCGATAATCATTAGTCTTGTTTATTTTGTTTTCAGAAAAAACTCTTTTATTTTCTCAAAGTCATGAACTTAAAATAAAAACCAATAACATCAAATAAGCTAACATAACATATATTTAAAAAATAACACTTAACAAATTAAAGGCATGCAACATTAATTATGATCCTAATTATCTAATAATAAACATGCATTTAGTCATATAAGGCTCCTTCGTCCTAGAAATACGGGCCATTGCACATAAAAACTTTTTAACTTATTTTTAGGCCCCATTGATTCACTAATAAGGGTCTCACGAATTTATGTAATCAGGATCTTACCAGTTAGAAAATATTAAAAATTATTGTGTATTTAAATCATATTTAAACATTCTTTTTTAACAATTAACAAGGATTATATATCTAATATCAATCCATGATAAATTTGCATGATTTTATCATGGATCCTTATTAACAATTAACAAAAACTTAAAACAATTAACAATTAATATATCAAGTTTTTATATAAAGTTGCATACAACCTAAATCTCGTCTAATTAATTTTATTAACCTTCAAGATCAAATCTTTTTAACAAAAAACGCCCAACGGGGCATTAAAATTAATTATGAAACTCTAATTTTGTCCAACTTAATTTCTTGTAATTAAAGATTCTACACGATGGCTCGTGATGCCACTGTTGGGTTTTATGATCTAATTAACAATTAAATTAACACGAGTACGCAGCGGAATAAATGGTCACGTGTAGAACACAATAATTAACAAGATAGAAAACATGTACCTTTTAGCACGAAACGATACACCGTTTAAAGGTAACCGTAAACACCGTCTTCTATATACGCGTGTGTATAATACCACGCGAAACCACAAGAATCAAAGTATGATTCCTCTAAGCTTCCACACACTATACGTTCTTTAGCAAACAATTAAGTATGCTAGTACTAGTAGTGATAAGCAATAAAACCACCACGTTCTCGTAGAAATCAACGATTGAAACCCTTGTGGTTTTTCCCCTTGGATCGAACCAACACAAGAACCGAAAACCCTTTTGAGTTTTGGTTGATCGATTAAACAAAAGAGATGGAGAGAGATTTAGGGATTATATTTTCAAGGTACATTTAACAATGAATCCCTTAACCTCTATTTATAGGCTAAATTCCTTGTCCTTACAAGGAAAACCCTCTCTCCTTCTTAATAGGGGTTTATGGCCAATTAAAAAGAAAACCGTTACTTTCTTTTCCTTAAATGCCATATTAATAACTCATTAAATATTTACTTTAACTATTTAACATAAGTTATGCTTATCACATAAATATATTACATTTAATATATTCTTTAATTGTTTTACGTATTAACGCGTGCGTCCCCTTAGGCTCGAATAAATAATCCGGACATATATTAATTTATACTTGGACATATTCCAACACGTGGCTGGTGCCAATTGGTTCTTGATTTCCGGGCGCAATCGGCTAAAACAATGCTCGTACAGTATTTCTGAGGTTGAGCCTCCATCCACATACATGCAGTGTATGTAGTGGCCACCTATTTCCACCTCAATGATCATTGGACCTTTTGTTCCTTCATCTTCACCTTGAGGTGGGAAAAGGATTTCTGGGTTAGAGGAAAAGCTTTGTGTGATCCTTTGCCTGGCCACTCTTTCTTAAGGTTGGACCATGAGGATAGTTAATGCTTTATCTTTTCCGAAGGTTTCCCCTTTCTTTGTCACCTTAGGTTGTTCCTTTCCACTGTTCTGTTTGAGTTCTTTTATTATGTGCGACAGCTTTCCTGCCTTGAGCATTTCTTCGATTTTCAGGTGCATACACTCATCTGTGTTATGCCCTACTTCACCATGGAACTCACAGAATTTAGTGTGATTCCGTTTCCCAACCGGGGTTGTCATTGGTGGCGGAGCTTTGAATTTTCCTTTTTCTAAAGCGAAAATTTCTTTGGGAGTTTTTGTGAGGAGCGTAAATCGATCCTCCTTCCTTTCCGGCCTTTGCTGGTTCCTGAAACTTCTTTTTCTGAAATTTTGCTTCTGATTACCCTCTTGCTGCTTCCATGGTGGAAACGACTTCTTCCGCTCGTGATTCGAGGCTGTCACTTCCCCCCGGAGGAAAGATGTGGTCACTCTCATCATTTCGTCCATCGTCTTTGGGATTTTGTCATGGAGACGTTTGATGAGCTCAGGGTTTGTGATTCCATTCATGAATCCGAAGATTCTCATGCATTCTGGTGCTCCTTTAACATCCCTGCTTTCCAGTTTATACCTTCTCACAAAGTCTTTCGTACTCTCCATCTCGCTGTTTGATGTTATGGAGCTCTATGGGATCTTTGATGTATTTCTTTGGTTGAAGATAGTTTTCCCGGAAGGCTTTCTTTAAATCGTCATAGCTGTCTATTGATTCAGACGGAAGGTCATCAAACCATACCCTCGCGTTTCTTGTCAACGTAGAGTTGAACATGTGACACCAAGTTGGCATGGCCCACCTGTAACACCCCGATATTTGACATAGCAACAGAAGCTAAATTGGGGGTATTACTTTATGAATCAACAGTCATAATCATAGAAAACGACTCATAAAGAGACGTTTTGGAAAATTTAGTTATCATTCAATAATATATCAGAGTTTTACAAAAGAGGTCCCAAAGTACATTGAAAACATAAAGTTTAAATGATAACAAGTTTGGACGCCTTCAAGTCCATGCCATTCCGTGCCTTAGTTTGCTCAATTACCTGAGATAAACATGCTAAAAGGGTCAACACAAAGGTTGAGTGAAATTCACATTGCTTGTAATGAAATGTTTAAATACAAGTCATCATAAGTGGTAATAATTGTACAACTACAATTATCATGGAAAACAATATTATATTATTGCACTAAGCTCATGACACCGAAGCCTTAAGTAAATGTTATTCATAAATTGTTGCCCCAAGCGGGTGCTTTGCCAAACACCCAGAGTTATAATGCAGATGTGTCGATGGACATGTATGTTACCTGACTCTGGACGGGAAGTTCACTCCCATAGATAGATTCACGGGCATTAGCGATTACTTCGCAAAACGTAATTAACGGTTCATGCTAGTGGGGCCTTACTGCTAATTGGAGGTATTAGGCACAATAAATAGATCTATCCACAATATTCACGTTCACTCGCAAGTGATTAATGGTTCATGATTAAATGATATTGGCAGTAGAGGTAAACTTAGGCAATAATATATCAGGATAGCATACAGTTGGAAAATACTTGTATTCATGGTTTATAGCATGTATCTCCCCACGGAGTTTAGAAAACATGTAAAGGTGGGACTATGAACTCACCTTGATAAGGTAGTTGATTGATTTGAAATTTAATTCAAATGGAAGTAAACAGCCTCGTCACGCAACCTGGGGTAATATGTCAAGTCTTAGTTTGATTGTTTCAAAACTTTATTTCATAAAGTTTAACGTAAATGATTTTGGTTTATTAGTTTGTGAAAACATCGTATCACTGTTCGGGCTATCATAATCCAGAGGTCATGTAGTAAACGTTTGAGGAGCTAGGACACTTTAAATCGTAAATCCAGCAACTCGTCAAAATGTCTACCCAAATGAAAACCCCTCACATGAAATTCCCTAGTAACGTGATACGTTATAGTTTAAATGATAAGATTTTATCTTTTTAAGTTTCTTCAAAAGCTAGTGGATGATAAATTATGTTAAATATATAACATAATTATTTTATAGTGTTTCGATCGACGAATGATAACGACAAATGTGTCGGGCTTTAATAAAATCGAGTCTTATAATGTTTAAATATATATTTTTATAATTAATATAAAAATATTACATTTTATACCTTTGAGAATTCAAAAATGACAATATATACCCTGGTATTTATATATTTACAAATTTAACCCTTTACTTTATATTTTTAAAACATTTAACCCTTAACTTTAAAAATATGGCAAAACAGGACCTTGTGGTTTTAACTTTAGGATAATTATACTTTTGGCCTAAAAGTTTAATAATTTTAAAAGTTACAATATATACCCCTCATGCATATACGATTTGCATTACTAGTCCAAAATTCATATGCTTTGCATTTTTAATCTCGAAATTAAATTGCAGCATATAGCTTATTACTATAAGCTAAAATAAGTAGGTTTAACAAGCTTATAGCTTATGAAATTAGCTTATGAGCTTGAAATCTCAAAATGGGCGCGTTTGGTTTTGAAATAATAACCCGATGGGTTTGAGATTTTAAGGTTTGATTCTAAGCTTATAAAAATGATAAAAGAGCTTATTAGAACAGCTTTTAGGATTAGCTTATGGCTTTAAGCTTATTAGGGTTTATGAATATAGCTTTTAGAGTTTTAAGGGGTGCGTTTGGTTTAGGAAAACCAAACGAGTAGACTTAGGGTTTAAGGGCTTTATTCTATGTGATCAAGAAAGTGAATAAGAGCTTATAAAGGATTTTAAACATATCAAGAGCTTATAGAACAAGTGATAGGACTTACTAGTACACGAAATGGATCAAAATGGGTGAATATGGATCGAATTGGCTTGATATGATCCGAAAACCTTGGAGATGAATCAAGAACCTTTCTCTTCTTGTTCCTTGGTTTCTACTAACTTAAAGACCTTTCCTTATCATTCCTTAACTTGGCTAGAACATAGTTTTGAGGTAGTATTTAGCTTTGTGGTGAGTTTTGAAAGTGTGCATGGTTTTTGGCTATATATAGGCTCGAAAATTTGGAGTGGTGGCCAAGTTGTGTTGAGTAGTGGCCAAAGGTTGCAATAGTGACTAAGGAAAGCTAGTAACATAGCTTGGAGAGGTGTTGGATGGTGGTGTAGGTTCGACTAACCAAGGAGGTGACAAAGAGTTCAACTTGTGGTGCAAGGTGACAAGTAGGTGACAAGGAAGCTAGCAAGGTGGTGACAAGGTACTAGACAAGGTGGTGCATCATGGTGGAGGGTGGTTGCTAGGTTAGAACTTAGTTTAGAAACTAATTAAGCTAGTTTTGGGTAGTTTAGGGTTTTCGGGTTAGGGTTAGGTTTTTAGGACGAATTAGGGTTAGAATTTAGAGGGAAATGATGTTTAAATGTTGTGCTTTGGAAGCTTGTAACTCGTTCTTGGAAGGTGGTACGAAAAGCTTAAAAGATTTGGAGGGAAAATGGCTTATTATAATCTTGTGCATTATCATGTTGTACTTTAGGCTTAAAAGAGTTGCACTAGGGTTTAGGAGGGAATTATATTTAAATATTATGCATTATAACCTTGTACACATGCCTTGTAAGGTTGTACATTTGGATTGCATGTAAACATTACATGTACTCGGGGTTTTGATATAAACGTTAACGTATAATGTTCGTTTTATAATAAACGTTATGAATGGTACGTTAAATAGATAACATATGGTAAAAATAGAGTTTAGAACATATTGCTTGACATATTATAACGTTTATTTGATTATGTTGATAGAATTGGCATTGGTGGTTGTGTGAGCACGTTTACTTTGGTTATGTAAGTTACGTTACATAATGGATGAAATAAAAACAAAAATTATACATGTGGAAATGGTTGCATCTAATTTAATAGATGGAAATTACATTGATGAAAATTGCATCTAATTTAATAGATGGATACTTACGTAGAGGAAAATTGTGGGTTGTTATACCACCGTTCTATTTTTGCGGCTATCTGAAAGATCTTTAGGTGATCCTCCGGATCTTCACTCCCGTCATATGTCTTAATGTGGCTGGGCATTCTTGTTTTAAGGAAATCAAAGTAGCGGATTCTGTGTGTAAAAGGATCTACCTCTTAACATACCCATGGTTGGGATAAGTCATCCCCCTCCCTACTTGATTTCTGCTTTTTTGATCTTGACTTCCAGCGCCCGCCTCCACTGTCCTCACTTTCTGAGAGCGTTTTGGTATACCTCGAATAGGAGTGCTGATTGTGGCTGCCTGAGCATGCAGATACACTCTTTCCTCTGTTTCCTAACCTTTTGAACACTCCTCCTTCTTTTTCTCTCGGCTTTTGTCTTGGTGATCTTGACCGTTCGCGCCTTATTCTTAAGAACACACTAGGGCTGGGTCTTGGGCTACAGGAGCGTCTAGATCTGTGCCTTCTTTCGTGTTCCCTGATACTCATTGTCCTTGACTCAAAATATTGTGATGTTCTGGAGCCTCCTTCAAAGTTAAGCCGAGATTTCACTTCTTTCATTTTTTTTGTTTCTTTCTTTCTCTTTGTTAAACTTCTCAGCTATGATTGGCAGCAACTGGTTGTAGTTCTTATTTCAATACTCTCGGAGGGCTGCGTCAGACGCGGGCCCATTTTGGTCTTTCTTAATTGGCTCTTTTCCTCTCCTAATCGTGTTTCGCACGGCGGACATGGGCAGATTGCTCATGGTGAGTATTTTCGTAGAATGCAGTTGTATCCTGGTCCCACGAATGACGCCAACTTGTTAGTACAAAATATGTTTTGAGTTGGAAAGATGAATCTGGGTGGTTACTGGACTGGGCCAAGGGGTGAGATCTTATACTAAATCAAGTGATGAGATGGATTCCCTGCATAATCAAAAGTAAACCGTTAGTCTTACCGTGGGGATGAACCCCACGATTAGACTCCGGCGTGAGAGTAAGTACACATATTTGTCAGAGAATGTCAGAGTATGTGTGTATGTAAAATATGATTAAAGAATCGTACCTTGTGGGGTGTCAGAGTACCCCTTTTTATAGGTGAGCTAAATACTAGGTCTTTATAGTATTTCACTTGGGCCTGTATTTGGGCCGAAGTGAGACCCTCGTCAGGCAAGAGTCCGCTTGTAACCGTGACTTGCGGATATGGGCTTGCCTAGCGGACTACCGCTAGTCTGCGGAAGTATCCTCTGGAAACCTTTCGTCCGTCTTATTGCCTCCGGACCGTAGCCAGTTTGGCCTGGGCTTAGCTTTGGTCCGTTGTGCTTTTTGACTGTTCTATTGGGCTTAGGCCCATGTATGACTTATGTAGTCCAGTCCCAAAGGCCTGCTCTACATATTATACGTCATCAGGTATTAATCTTATTAAATTTCGATTTCGATTTAAGGAGAAAATGTTAGATTATAGAATTCTAAGAGATACATTTTATTGAGAAATAATTATAAAGACAATACATAAAAACCCTAATAGACCCGAACTCATAGAGGGATCACGCCTAGCTTGTAATCTATTGCCTAATACTCTTTAGCAATTCGAGCAGCGAAATCATGAAACCTCGAATTAGAGAATATATATAGTTATTAAAAACTAAAATTAAAGATAAAAACAGTTGGTATCTATATCTATACTAGGTATAAAGGGTTTACATTATATTCTTGAATGTGGAAAAATTAAGAAAATATATATGAAAACCATAATTTTATTCAGTTTAAATATAAATCCAACCTATGATTTACGATTCTATTGGCAAAAGTTTGACAACCATAATACTCCCTCTGTTCCTAAATAAGTGTCCACTATTGAATTTTAAAGTCTTTTTCCATCAACTTTGATCTTAAATTATTTTGTTTGTGTTATATAATACTTAATGAAAACTATATCAATGAAAATACATTTACAACCAAATCTATTCATATATTTTGCATAAAGTATTATATAGCACAAAAAGAAATAATTAAGGTCAAAGTTGCAAAAGAATGACTTCAAAAGTCAATAGTAGACACTTATTTAGGGACGGAGGGAGTATACCATTAGTGGACCCTTGTAACTTTTTGAGTAACTAAAATATCACTATAACTATTTGTCGCTATAAAATATCGTTGCTATGTACGGATACTCGTCTAGTATTAATAAAGAATCAAGACTTGATAGGTAAATAGTCAATAAGTAATCCGGAAAAGTAATTTTGTTTTCTTTTTCGACGATTGTCTGAACTTATAACGACGTGTGACAAATCGTCCGACTGGTTGAGGCAGCAATTTAGGTATGCTTTTCTTTGAAATTTAATTATGAATCCACGGCTGCTAACGATGTCAGGTAACTCGAAGCGGTTTGAGAGTTATAAGTAAAACAATGAGCGATTGTTGTTTTCTAGCGCGTCCATGTGGCTGCAGTTGCGATTCTGGTATGATTTTCTTAGGAATATAATTAAGAAGCCATGGCCGCTAAACTCGTCAGTTAACTCTTTACGGTTTGAGAGTTATGGCCGAAACATTAGGCTATAGTTTTTTTATATGCATAAACGGCGGTGGTTAGGGTTTGATGGGATGGCATCGAGGCGGCGGCTTAATGTAGCCGACAAGGTCCGAGGATGAGACTAGAGCTCTAATATCATGTTAGATTGTAGGATTCCCCGTAGGAGATACATTCTTTTGAGAAATACTTACCCGAAACCATAGACGGACTCAGACCTTATAATCTATTGTCTAATAAAAAAAGTAGGGTTGTTCACTATTCGGTTTTTAACCACATGAATCGAAGACCAAACCAAATTTATGAAACACTTTAAGGTTCAAAACCGAAGACCGAACCAAATTAACTATTTAGTTTTCAATTCGGTTTTGGTTTGGCCAAATTGTAAATCGAACCGAAAACCAAATTTATATATACATCTATCTTTTATGTATTTTTATATATGAAAAACACAAAAACTCTCTTCTACCGTATATAACATAATCTTATCTATTACAGAGTTTTGTATCTCTTTAATTATATATATTGTATATTAATAATAATATACATTGTGATCTTCCTCACAGTTGCTACAGTGATAATTTTTTATTTTAAAAATAATAATGTAATAATACTAATGAACAACAACACATGATTAATATCATATTTTTGTTAAAAAAATCTTTTATTTAACCCATAAACACACACAGTTTTTTGAAAGTATAAGTGGGGTGAAGTACGTGTTTCTTCATCATCTCTTTAATATCATGACTCATCAACCAAAACAAACAAAATCACAGCCCAAACCTCACATCCACCTCCCTCAATTCTTTTGAGTTTTTTTAGATTTGCTGGTTGGCAGCGGGTATTGCAAAAGAAAATTAAGAATGTATTTGTGCATTGTGGTTGATGAGATGAAGTTGTCTTATAGGGTGAAGGTTTAACAGATGTTAGGGGGTAAGCAAATGAGTGTGTTTGAATTTGTAGTTTTTACTTTTAGGTGTAGATTGTAGCTTTTTAATCACTTATGTCTGTGGAAATGCTATTTTATGAAACAAAAGTAAGTGCTTAAAAGTAAGCTAACAATAATCAGGATAATAAGCAGAGCCAAACACGCATGAAAGTGTATCTTTCCACACATTGATTAGATAAAACTGGTTTGTTGGTTGCTTTTAGGTTACACGTTGTTTGGCATTTAGTTTGAGAGTGAGTATATGATTATTAGGGGGTCTATGAAATGTTACAGTGTTGTAGTGGATTTGCTTACACTTGCTTGCCTGAAATGGTTTGTGTTGGTAATCAAAAACACGAAGCAAACAAACAAAATTCGAACGAACAAAGCGGAAGCTTTATTCAAATACCAAACCAAATTACAAAGACAAATTCAAAGGTACCAAACCCTAATTCCAAAAGATACGAAACAAATATTCAAAGGTACAAAGAAAACTAATGACATTGGCCTCTATTTATAGGGAACCAATGACCCAAAAACTACCAAATTCTAAACCAACACAAATTGGGAAACAAATCAAAAACTAATATCTATTCTAAAACCAAATTTACCAAACGCCCCTTAGAGTTTAAGTCACTTTTCTAACAGTTTGAGGATATTGGCTTTGGTTGGGGTTCCCTAGACAGAAAGCCTTGGTTCCATAAGCCTTCTTTGTAGGTTTTTATTTAATCGCTTAACTAGAATTCTATATATGTACTTGATAATGATGATAGGCAAGACCAAACTTTTAAAATTGATCATTGTATACTTTAGACACACATCCAAAGAGAGTACATTAAACACTCACGTTCCTCACGCCCATCTTTATTTAACCAAGAAAATAAATATTCAAACCTAGATGACGATTGCAACAACTTAGAGCACATAACCTCATTATCTATGTATGTGAGTAGTAGAAGTTAGCTTCAACCTATTTATGTGAAGAGGGTTAATTCACGTTGGATTATATTGCAAGCGGGTTAAACGGGAAACATAATGATAGGTCGAATGGGTCACATATGATTTGAAAATAAGTTGTATGGAAAGTATTGTTGGGTCAACCACACCCAACCTATTTTAACATGTATTCAAAATTGCATGATTAGCGACCCGTTAGCTAGATAGTCTAACCTGCTCATTATGATTATCTTTTCGTTATTATTGAGAATTTAGATCATGATAGTTCGTAACTCTACAATACAGAGTTTTTGCATATTAGCGAGCTTAATAGAGTGAGGTAATTCTAATAGCCAAACAAATAGAAAAGTATTTACTCAAATGAGACTTTTATTGCCACTGGGAGCTTCATGTATTTTCTATTACATTTGGAAACTCTATATCACTGTCCATTTAAAATTAAAAAAAAATCTAACATGCTTAACACTAATTTTTGTTTACCTTTTATTCTTGGTATTTTATCAACCATAGATTTTCATTTACTTCTATGCCCTTATTTGAAAGTATATTGAAACGTGATAGGGATGAACAATAAGACAATGGAAAGAGGAAGACACGAAAGGGCAATTTTTCTCATAAGTTTGATGGAAGAAATGCGTTCCAGGATATTGTAACTGAGCTGTTCGATTTTTGGTGATTACTTGGTGCATTATTTGTTCCATTATTCAGAAAGTTTGGAGAGGAAATGCCTTTGCCATGATTTTGTATTTAAAGGGTGTTTGGGATTGCAATTTTTTTATGCGTATCCACTTATTCATTGCTGGTAAGCAACTTAAAGTGTTGAGATGAAAGAAATTGCATTGGCTTAAATGATTCAAAAAAAAAATACTTTTAACCTTCCTGTCTAATCTAAATCTCTTGATTAGTACGGATTTGACTGACATTAAATAACCTATTAATTGCTTTTTGAGCCTGAATGCATTTTTTCAGCACAATGAAATCAAAACACTATATTCTAATATGCTTATTCTAAAACTTGCCTTCACAAATTATGCCTCAATTGAATGAGCCACAATTGCTACCAGAAATGAACCAATATAGGTCTTGATAGTGTCATTTTATTGCTTATCATACAGGTACTTAAGGAGAAGAAAAAGGAAGACCTGATGCTAAGCTTTAAAAGATGATGATGGTTTAAGGAAAAGAAAGGGAAGACGCAACCAATATGTAGTGTTACAACATATATAAAGTCATTTTTATGCTCGGATAAGACGGGCCATACCACACTAACTTTGTATTTTCCTTTCTTATTGTATAGATGGGTGTTATTATATCAAGGGGATTTTGTACGACATGTGAGGAGTCCGTGCAGTTCTGCAAGTATAGAAGTGCAGGGATTGTCCACATGAAGAATTCCAATTCTGCCAAAGATTATAGTTGTTACAAAGTAGATATCAATAACAGGAATTCAAGAGGAAATATATTGAAGTGTTTTGTCATTGTCTTTACAGCTTTGAGTATTATGGGTTGTATTAGTTGTTTGGGCTTGGAAATGTCCACTGCCTATGCTTTGGTTCCAAGACATGTTATAGTCTTTGGTTGGGTTTGTCCTACTTAGACTTTACTTGGGTTTTTTGATGTAAATAACTTTTCATTGCTTGGAATAAAAAACGCTTTATACAAAACTTGCCGCAGCGAAGCGTGGGTATCAAAACCTTATTATATACATATAATAAAAATGGGGGAGCGTTAGTGCACTTAACGGTCGTTAAGCTCTAGGACAAAAAAAAAAATTTGATGAACAGTAAAATAAGAGGGATGAACATTAGAATGAACAATACTAATGGTCGTTACTTGACGACGGTTAAGTAAGGATCGTTAACTTTTTTTTTAAACTTTCATATTAATTTTTTTTACTCTAACACAAATTTTACGTAATTGGTCCTTAATGTTCGTGAATTACCCTTGGGTTATCAAGTTACGAGAATAGTCCCTGAGGTTATCCATCGGCTGCAAAGTTAGTCTTTAACGTAAAACCTCGCACTCCGCAGCGTAGCGCGAGCGCAAAACCCCGTTTGAGATACATTATTTAAGCCTTTATAGCCTAATACTTTTGTTGCTAAAAATCTATATATCAAAAGAAATTTTTAGAACTATGTTGTTCAAGTTTTTCATTCAAACTGAAACCGAAATTCAATTTGACATACATTAATTATTTAATTTGATCCAGTTTCAATTTATTCTTCAACAGTAATCCATGTAACACCCTTATTTCAAATGTTCTAATTAAGGGTGTTCATCGGTTCGATTAACGGGTTGTTCGGTTAGTTCAATTGTTTTTTTAAACCGACCTGAATCGAACCAAATTTGGATCTAACTAAACCGAGAACCTAAATTGAATTCGGTTCGGTTTTCGCGTAGATCCGAATAACCCGAATTACATAATTTATATATTTTTTAATTTTATTTTATAGATTTTTAGAAAAATAATAATTATTTCAAGCTTAAAAAGTGTTTTATTAATACAAGCAAAATATTTTAAGATAAAAATATATATTCATATGAATCCGGTTTTCGGTTCGGTTCGGTTGACATTTTGCCAAAATCATATCAAAACCGAAAGCCGAATATCTAATTCGATTCGGTTTTTTCGCTTCGGTTCGGTTTTATTTTTCGATTGATGTGAGTATTACCCGAATTATGAACACCCCTAGTTCAAATAACCTCGCCATGTTAGCCCAAACAGCAAACCCAACCCAAGTACCCAACGCATGTTTACATGCGCTAAGGCTACTCTTATCAGTCACCGGAAAAAAAACCTCACCGGACACATCAGTGCCACATCAGCTTTCTCTCTTTAACTTTTTACCCTCACTCCCTCTCACTTTTCACACTTATCAGGCACACCACCCTCACCGGATAAACTATTTTTTAATTAAAAACTAAAACTTTTATTATTTATAAATTAAAGACGTTACATAAATAATTAAAATCGTAAACGTACAAAATTAAAAACATAAACATTCAAAAACTAGAAGTTGTATCCTCGTGGAAAACCTTAAACATGTTTCTCAATGTAATGTTAAGATAATAAGCTGATGGTTTATGAGAGAGTTTTTGACATGAAATTGTGTTTTAAAAAAATGAGAGTAAGGAGTATTTATAAGGGGAAATTATTTGTTATGATATGTATTTGTCACATAGATGTACACATATGAAATCAAACAAACAAAATTTTCATTCATTTAAATAAAAATACAAATTGCAATACGAAAACTAAAACACAATAGTTCTATTTGTATTTTATATGCATCCAAACACATTTAGTATTGATTTAATCTTGTATTTTTGCCGTCTTTCTAAACAAAGTATTATGCATCTCGTAATCTTTATTAAATTATTTTTTCAAAAAAGTATTAATCAAAGCACGTTTCTCTTGCGAAGTATCATTGCCTTCCTCGTATGCTTTCCTCAGATCACATGTTGGGATTAAAAGTCTTCTTGATGTTGTTGGAATTACTGCTGCTCAAGTTTATGTTAATACTACTCTGATAAATTTAGTGCTGCTCATGAACTTCAAAGAAAATATGCTAAGTGGTTAATGCTGCTAGTACAAAAGTTAATGTTGCTAGTGAAAGTTAATGTTGCTAGTGAAAGTTAATGCTGCTAGTACAAAGACTGCTTGAAGTTAATACTGGTGAAGAGTTACTACTGATTCAAGAAAATATTCTAAGTAGTTAGTACTGCTAGTACAAAGTTAGTACTGCTAGTGTTAAGTTAGTACTGCTAGTGTAAGTTAGTATTGTTTGTTAGTACTGCTTACTTGATATGTATTAGTTATTTAAAGAAAAGATTTTGTATACTTAGGAAAGTATTGTAAGCCGAGTAGGACTCCTTGGTGTATAAAAGAAGGTCCTAGGGCATAGAGATTGATGTACCAAAACCAAAAATCAATCTTTTTCTTAGCTTCAAAGTCTTTGTAACCCTAATACTTTGAGAGTATTCGTATTATTATCATTAATAATATTGGAGTTTGTTTGTTGAATTATGTGTTCATAGAATTATTGTTTCATTTATAATTCTACTCAATATTAAAGATTAGATTTCGCATAATCTTTAATACATTCAAACAAAGTTTCTACTATAGTTATGTTAGATTTATCTAATATAACTAAACCTTAAACAAGCATTAAGGAATTCGATCTATTGAAGTGGGATCCAACAAGTGGTATTAGAGCTTGTTGAGAAGCTTTGAATAAGAAGAATATGTTTTTATACACAAGATCTTTTCTTTGAACAAAAAGATATGGATCAAGATTCTGCACATGATGTGCTGTCGTTGTATGGTATATTTAATATGATTCAAGTTTTAAATTTATATTTTGCCGACTCAACCAAAAACAACACTTTAACGGGCAGTGTACCCGATCGGTAGTAGTTTCGTGGTAAGTAGGGTGTCGAACACTTGAAGCGAGGTTAAATATATCAATTTAATTAATATCTTGGTTATCTAATCTATGTTAATTCTATTCTATTCTAATCATAAGTTAAACCTATGTCAGTCTAAATCCTAAAAATAACGGGAAAATAGGGGTTTTCAGCCTGAGAGACTGGCACGGTTTGGTTGGTAACTACAATCAATTCAAGACACTGTTACCCACGCAAGCTAATAGACTAAAGATAAAAGAGCGGTCGAACCTTATATAAGAAAACTGTATTAACCATTATTAATCTGATTAGAATGTTGGTTTGTTT
>BQNB010102774.1:0-24172 GCA_026074375.1 Tanacetum coccineum | reverse complement strand
GGACTTTTGATAACACTTTTTAAGTTTGTCATATTTCTCCTGACTGATTTCAATACGTTGTTCTTGAATTTTATATCTAGCAAGCTCAGATTTTAATTCTGCATTAGTTGCTCTCATTTTATGATTAACCATATTAACCTGAGCAACTTGATCAATTAAATTATGATATATTGTTTCCTGATGAGCACGTGTTTCCTCATTAGGAGCAGAACTTGTCTCTACTGTACCCCCACTTTGCACGATACTTGGTGCAACAGAAGTAACATTATTGTCATTCTGTGGCACTAGTTGTGGTTCAGGAATAGGCTCGAGTAGATCCGTATACTCCTCTTCCTGAGTAAACATGTTGAATATATCATTATCGTAACAATTGTCATTATGTTGTACCTTAGTTGAGCCGTCTGTGTCATAGATGGGAGCCTTGTCAAACTGAGTACCAGATGTGGATGCTTGCTGCAAATTTACCATCAAGATGCAGTTAGCGTTAACTTCCTCTATCTCATCCAGATCCCCTGCAGCAGCCATGAAGTCAAACTCTTCTGCTTGAATTTGAATCCCTGCTTTGAGTCTGAAGATAAGCAGCATCCCTTCTCCTTGGTCTGGATGTGCAATTCCTAGTAATGTGACCCAATCCTCTGTAATTGTAGCACCTGACTTGATTCCTATTTCCAGTACCCTCAGCCCTTGCAGTAACAATATTACTAGTTTCATTTTGATTGGCAATCCCTGGTACAACTACAAGCCCATTCTAATTACCACCATTCTGAACACCCAGATTCTGAACTGTATTCTGAGAAACTTGATTCCTAACATTCTGCCATGCATTGTACCCTTGCCGATTGTGTACCACTTGTCCAACATACTCTCTAAACTGATTCCCACCATTTCCTCCAATATTCTGAATTTGTCTATCCTGACCCATGTTCATACCCGGCTGAGCAATCTGACGGTTGCGTGGGTTAGATGAGGTCCTTTGGTTGTTGTTGGTTGGTGTGGTTAGTTGGAATGCCTTAGCAAAGAGGATAAGTGCGGTGTTCATTGCTTCAGTGGGATCATTAATGTCTTCAAGAGATGTCATTGGTGGTTGCATGAAGTTCTGATTGAATGATGGTTGTGGGTTGTACTTGTTGTTGATTGGAAATGATTGTTGCGAGTGAGTACTGGAGGATGATTGATCATTGTGAGTTGCAGGAAAGTTGTATGGATTCTGAGAGTGAGCCATCAACGCCAAAGGGTCATGAGTTTTGCGAGGCGTTCATCCCTTAGTTCATTTACCTCATCCTGGTTCATCTTTAGAAAGTCATAGATCTTAGTGAAATCAGCTTCATGAAGGTCCTTTGTTTGATGAACTATGGTGACGCGTCTCTTCCATTCAGGTTGAAGGTTGTTGAGAAACTTGAGATTTGTTGCAATGTTTTTTGGGAAGTGTTTATTCCTTTTGAGATCATTCATAAGTTGCATGAAACGATGATAATAAGATTCGATCGATTCCCCGTCAGTAGAAGTGAACTTTTCCGATTCATTAAAGAGCTTTGCCTTCTTCTCCTGTTCCCCAATGTCTGAACCTTTCATCATTTGTCGTACACGTTCCCATATTTCCTTAGCTGTCTTGCAACTATCTACAACAGCATACACATCTTCAGGAAGGCCCAAGAGAATAGTTTGAATAGCTTGATCATCTGCATCCATCCGCTTGATATCATTCTCTGTTAGTTCCTCGTCAGTTTGTTCATGAAATGTTTCGGGAATTGGAACTGGAAGATCTGGTTCTCCTGGAGTAGCAATCATTCGCGTTACATAAGGACCATTCTCAATGGAGTCAACAATCATCTTGCCATTAGGTCTACTCCTTGCATACCGGATGATACGTGATGACCATGGAACGTAGTTGTCTTTGTTGAGCATAGGAGGACGGTTTTCGGAACCAGCAGCATAAATGTCTTGTTGAGTCGACATTATGAAAGTGTGAAATGAAAATGATAAGTTATGGATCGTTTAAGTGATTGTGATTGACTAACATTAAATCAAATGAAATAAAATTAATTTCCACGGGATTTTACAAATCTATGATTGGAAATCAAGAAGAAACCGTGAAAGATTAATTGTAGAAGTTAAGGTATGATGAATTAATTAAGTCCTTAATTGATTGAAGTTAAGTTTAGATGATGAGGTTTGTTGTTGTTAATTGATTGTATGTTAAGTCCAAAATGAAGTTCTAAGTCCTTGAGGTTGGTTGTCTAAAGAAGGTCAAAGTATAGCAAGTCTCAACGAAGATACGATGTCAATCTCCAACCAAGAATGTTAGCACATATCTCAATAGGACAAAAAACGCAAAGAAAACAAAAAACAATGGCCTTCAGGGCAAAACGCAATGAGACAAAACGCAACCTTTAGACAAAACGCAATATTTCTTGAAATTTTGGCAGCTAGCATTTGACTTTGACTTTAATAAAGGGTCTTCAGTAGGCAAAACACAACACCAAAACGCAAGATCAAATCGCAGTGACTTCTTTGAGCAAAAATGCAACAAATCTTTGGGCAAACCGCAACCTTCTAATACTTGAGACAAACGTCCAAAAATTTGCAAAGACACAAAACCGCAAGAATTCTTTGAGGCAAACCACAAACAACTCATAAAACCGCAACAAGGACAAAACGCAATCTGTCTTTATACAAAACGCAGCTTTACAAAATTTTGGGCAGCATAACGTTTGTACTTGCTTGCAAAAGGGTCTTTAATCAGGCAAATCTCAATGCCTTAGTAACCAAAATGCAAGAACAAGTCGCAATTCTTTGTTGTGTAGACAAAACGCAAACTTTGAGAACCAAAACGCAACCTGCAAAATAGTCAAAACGCAGAAAGTACAATTTGGACCACAAGTCACTTTCAGGAGTCGTTTTCAGCTTGTACTGCTTGTCCCCTTGAAACACAAAATGCAGGTGTCTTTAAGAACAAAACGCAACCAAGAAATACTAGCTAATAGGCAAACCGCAACTAAGAAACTCACTTTTCTGCCTTTAATCTTCAAAGGCACACAAATAACCCGTAGAACACAACGAATCGATACAAGTTCTTGATGTTTTCTTGCTTTTCTAGCTAATAGGCAAACCGCAACTAAGAAACTTAAGCCACGAAATAAAGATCAAGCCATGGTGTTTTCTTGCTTTTCTATTCGAACCAAAAGAAAGAAAATAACTAGCCACGAATTCCACACAATCACTAGGTAACCATGAGCTCTTTGTACACATGTTAGCCCATATCAATTTCCACAACAATCACTTGAAAACAAAGAGAATGGACCATTAGTTTTAGAGAGAGAAGAGAATTTAGAGATAGAAATAAAACAAAACAAAAAAGGGTTAGATTAATTTGAAAGAAAAGTGACCAACACCCTCTCCACACTTAGAAGGGGCTAATATGTTCTAAGAAACATCCATGGACCGGCCAGTGTTCTATAATGGGCTTCCTGGCGGCTTGATACCTAATGGAGCTTTAAGCCCTAACTAGCCCTACTTAAGTTTTAGGAATTCCCGTACACTTTCTAATTAATCTATTACAAAGATCAGGTATGTTAAATGACCATCACTTCAATATTACAATAGATATTTCTAGGTCTAACAAAACCACTTAAAGGGGATCATACACATATGGGTAAGGTAGTATGATGATTTACCTATGGAATCCTTTCTACACAATCATGCCGCTCTAGATCATTGATACACTTAAGTAACTAGGGTTCTAGAGACTAAGCATGCACACACATCAACAAGAAGCAATATAATAAACGATTCTAACATTCCAATTCACATGCAATAATTAAGCAAAACACTTAAAAGATCTAGCTAACATGTTTCAAGATAGATGAAGCACAAATATAAATCAAACAATACGAAAAAAAAAAAAACAAAAAAAAAAAAAAAAAAATTATTGAAAGATAAAGGATAAAAGGACTTCACTATTATGAATCAAGCAATTAGGGATAGTATAGAAGGGTTAGGAAACCTTAAAATAATTCTAAAATCTGGTACAAGTCGACCTCCCATGAACTAAACCCTAATCTTCTATGATTATTGTATATTGAAATCATAAAATTGAGTTTGTATATATAGACTCCAGGGTGAGACGGTGTCACATATTCTCTAGACGTCATCCCCATACTAGGGTTTTTATGGCTTCATATTGGACGGCTGATCCAGATGGCGTCACAATAAATCCTAATGGCGTCTCTACACTCTGATCTTCAATCATTAATTGTGTCTTCATGCCCATTTGCCATCTTGTCCAGTTTCTTCTAAAATTGAGACCAAGTCACGTGTATTTCCTCCAAATGTCTTTCAAGTGCTAAAAATGCAAAAAAGAAACGACTAAGCACGTATTTAAAGCATTTTTGCATGATTATAAAGGTAAAATGACCTAGAAAAAGTGTATAAAATTACACCTCATCAATATATATATATATATATATATATATTATATTTATATTATATATATATATTATATTATTATATGTATGTATGTGTGTGTGTTGTGTATGTATATATACATATATATATTGATGACATCAAATAAGGTCTATTTTATAGCATCATTTATCCCATGTAATTAACCCATTTTGTATGATTATTGTAAGGAATTGTTACTTAATCGTTTGTATTTGAGAATTGTAGTAATTATGGAGTACTTGGTGAAGATTGACTAAAAGGCATGCATTTTGGAGCATAAAGGAAGAATTCGAGAAAGTCTACAGATCCGACAACAAATACGCCGTATTATTCTAGACCTATACGACGTATCCAAGACTTTGACGAATCAAAAGACCATTGCCTGACTTTGAAGAAAACGACGTATCCACATCAACGATACACCGTATATAATACTTTGGTCAACGATGAAGAAGGAACTAGTTTTACCTCAATACGCCGTATCCATCAAGAAGATATGGCGTATCCGTGCCTACTCTTCACAGATAACCACGAGGGATTAAAGACCCAATACACCGTATCCAGGAGACATCAATACGTCGTATTCACAATATAGTAATAAAATATTATGGAAGATATCAAACGTGGTCCTTACTTTAAGAAATCTCCAATACGCCGTATCCCACGTTGCCCGATACGGCGTATTGAACCGACTTCCAAACCTTATAAATAGACGACCCTAAACTCACTTTTATGTATGCAAGTGAATCCCTAAACCACCAAGTCAACTTAGAGACGAATAAAGGAGCCTAGAAGGTCAGAAAATAGCCTCAAGATCCTAGATCAAGAGCCACGAGGCTCTGATACCAATTGTGAAAACCTATAGATCGTTGTAGCTCTAGTTTGTTAAGAACTAATCTAGGATAATGATAACATAGGCGGAATATTCAAACATAGAATCAATATTATCATAACAAGGTTTTACCAAACATTCACCACAGCCCCAATATTATTTGATCAAGATAATACGGTTACATCAATGAACTGTAACAGGGATCAAGGAAAACCTTGATTACCTTGAGGCTAAACTCTAGATAGACGTCTACTACTAACTATACAAACGTGTACACACACACGTTTTCTTTAGTCGACTCTCATTGAGAACACACACTTTTCTGGATGCCTAAAACCTATAACCTGTATCTCTTTATATACTAGAGATAATAGGTTTTACAAAGAGATAAACATAAATCTTTTAAACATTTAACTTGATCTTCTGTTATCTTCTTTCTTCATAAGGAGATCTTTTGATATCTTTATAACTTGATATCTTTGACTAAATCTTCAATAATTCTCCACCAGCTTGTAGAATTCTTGAATGACGATTTTAGTCCTTTTGTTTCATTCTTGTTTTGTCTTATCAACTCAAATATAATTCCTAACAATCTTCTCCTAGTTGATAATAACAAAACCAAATAAGCACAAACTTCCCCTAAAGTTAATATACGAATGAAAACTTCCCCTTAAGCTACCAAGGATCTATAAGTTGCAAATCATCAAATCTTCTTCCCCTTTTTGTCAATATCAAATAGGAGACTAAAGTATGCAACTTTGATCTTCACAACTACGAACCACTATCACACTTCTAATCCAGCCTTCAACAACTCAAATTACCCTCCATGACGCGCCTTTAAGATAAATGAACTTGAGCAGTAGAAACTTAAACTAGCAGTAGTAATAATAACTAGCAGTAGTAAAAACCTTCACCTCAATGTAGCATATAAATGGTTAAACATTTCAACATTAAGCTTCCCCTGAAACCTATATGTTAACCATTTCTTGAATCTTTAATTCTGTAGGCTCTATGTAATGATTACTGATGAAGAAAACTAAGTATAACGAACTTGATGCTGAAGTAGAATAACCCAAACTTATGTCTTATATCTTGCACTATCCACGTGACTTCGAACGTATACCCAAAACCAATGTATAGGGAGACCACAATCTCTTGACAATTTATCCTCATCTTCTATGAGACACATAACCAAATTGATAGCAAATATGAGCATTGAGCATCATAAGAAAAATCACACACCTTTGCTAGATTGTCAATTCTTTGTCATAACTTTGTAAGCACTAACAAGTTATTTCTAAACGTTGTTGCTCTGTTTAAGATATGATAAGAACACAAACCCAAATAATTCCACTTCATCGTCAAATAGATGATAATTAACCTTCTTCGTAACCAATTATAGCAAATAATAACGAGCCTTTATAAACCTTAAGAACATTTAAAATTAATATCAATCTGTGTGTGTTGTACGATATCTAATAATGCTAGCAGTTGTAACTGCTTCTAGCATCACTAACTTCCAAGGCTAGCGTACTAACTTCCTTTAACCCAAACAGTATTAACATAGGAAGCAGTATTAATTTTATTAAACTCGAGCAGTATTAACTGCTTAAATTCAATAGCAGTATTAATATCATGAAGCAGTATTAACTTTTTAATCCCAAGCAGTAGTAACTGCTTTTTAACGCTAGCAGTATTAACCAACAATAATAACAGTAGTAACTGCTTTTATACCTTAGCAATATTAACTCATGACTTACTACTGTTCTTCCATACTAGGCAGCACAAAGTACATTAGCAGCATTAACCATCCTTGACAGCATTAAGTATGTACTTGAGCCCTAGCAGCATTAACTGAGTCGAGCAGCACTAATTTAAACAAACAGCAAAAACTATATCCAAGCAGCATTAATCTTCTTTAACAGCATTAACTTTGTATACAAATCCAACAGTAGTAACTATCCTATTACCAGTTGTATACCAGCTGACCTAGATCATTGCCTTGAAAGTTTCCATGTCTTCTGATTTAAGCACGATAATGATCAAGAATAACATTAACATCCTTCTCTTCCAAATCATGACCACCATAGATACCATTAGTGCAAACCCTAACTTTATACAATCACGGCTTATCAAGAAAACCCTAAAAGAGTTTGAATGAATTCATACCAAGCCGTGTATACACCACATCAGATCCAAAAAATATACAAACCCTAATTGTCTAGGGTTTGATCAGTTAGAACACAACGGATCAAAAAGAAACCCAAATAAATAGTAACAAAGCTTACCAATTGTATTGCATACCCAAACAGGTAGAGCGGGCGATTATAAGCATCATTATAGCACTGAATCTTCAAAACCCCATAAAACTTTCACCACACGATTTCTTGAAAATTAGGGTTTTTAGGGTTTCTTTAAAACCTTGTAGATCCTAGATCGAGAGCCACATGGCTCTGATACCACATGTTGAGTTTAAAGATCTAGGCTTAGTCTAGGATTAACAACATCAATGAACATAAAATATGTATAGCGGAATTAACATAAGAACAATGATATTGTAACAAGGTTTTACCAAACATTCACCACAACTTAAATATTATTTGAATCCGAATATACGTGTTAATTCAATGAACTGTAACAGGTTCAAGGGATAAACCTTGAGTACTGAGGCTACACCAACTCTATAGACGTCTAATTTCTAAACACTTTGTGTACACACAACTTTTTTTTTGGACTGTCTAAAACCTATACTTGTATCTCTTTAAATACTAGAGTATAGTTAGGTTTACGAGGAAACAAATAGATTACAATAGGAAAACTAAATATTTTTTTTCTAATCTGTTATCTTTATTCTTCTTGAGCATTCTTTTAGTATCTTATGATATCTTTTGTTTTGTAGAATCATACTCCACCAGCTTGAAGAATCTAGTAGTTGTCGAATTAGGTCCTTTTCCTTTAAGTCCTTCTTGTTTCA
Organism: Tanacetum coccineum; assembly: GCA_026074375.1. Taxonomy (NCBI): domain Eukaryota; kingdom Viridiplantae; phylum Streptophyta; class Magnoliopsida; order Asterales; family Asteraceae; genus Tanacetum; species Tanacetum coccineum. The sequence continues at coordinate 15,923 of BQNB010102774.1, read as the reverse complement.
TTCTTGTTTTGTCTTATCAACTCAAATATAATTCCCAACACCGTATTTAATGTTTTATATATACAACAAGGACGTTGTATAATTCAAGTGGGGGGATGGAATTAGAATGTTTACTTGTCTTATTTTTCACACTAAAATGCTTAAATTATGCTCAAATTTAAAAAAAATTCAAGCATACTTTTATGAAATTACTTGATACATAACCCGCACACAATAACCCTTGTTAGATATTGTGAGGATTTAACCTTATCCGTTTCTAAATGTTTACCCAAATTCCACAAAATATGAGTGTGTCGGTGATGTTGTAGACTTTAGAACTTGGCTTGGTATATCTATTCGAGACCGCAATGATAAGTACTATGAATTTAGATGGAGTAACTTGTTTAAATTGGTAAATTTTAGGATTACACCCAAATCGCCTTTACATGTTGCTTATTAACTAACTACATTGGTTAGTTAACCCCCGTATAAACCCTTTGTTTACTCCCATAGAACAACCCGTAGAGCCAATCCTTTAGGAAATACACCAATTGTTTGTTTCGTTAGACATTTACACCTTAGCCTACCCTATTAGATTAAGTTTATTTTATAGCTTCTAGTTTCTTAATGTGTAAAGTTTGTATTTCCCGAGTCTCGTGTCAATTTTGGTACGGTTGAAAGAATTTGCACATCGCAAATGGGAATGTATATTATAGTCAAAATTCATGTATTTTTACTACCATCGCAATTAATGGTAAGTCCGAAGAATGAAGAATTACCAAAGGAATTATCTGGAATTATTATGATCGTGAAGATGGTGAAATTACACCGAGTTTCGTAGTATAGTGTTAGCAAAAAAATCAAAAAAATTAGAAAAATCACAACAAAAAAGAAAAGGTGTTTGAAGATAATCATTTCGCAACTACCAAAGGAATTACATGAAGGATTGATTATTCGTTGATACAAATCGACGATGTAGAGTATTGTATAAAGTGGAAGATGTCGCCACTTGCCTTGTAAAGTATGTAAAGTATGGGATGATTAGGAAGTTGACCGTTACGGGAACGCCAACTTAGGTTCTTGTTTTTGATCTATGATCAAGACGTTTGTAAATTGTTGTGTTTTATCATGGGTTAACGGTCGGGAAAAAAGTGTCTAGCACACCTTGTATTTTAGAATTAATCTATTTGTTTTGTAATTTTTATTTAACAACAATTTATTTCCTTTTCCTAATCATTAACCATGGGTTTTACGCGAATGAGGATGTGTACGAGCATGCATGTCTATTCTGTCATTACGGCCATGTATGCATGTCTCAGCTGCCTTGTTGGTTTATTACTATTGGTGAAAGTTAAAAGATCCATACCCTATATTACTCTACTATTCCTACTCTTTAGCTTATTCGAGGTGGGGGTGAGCAGTCACATGTGTCTATCCCATCGTTATAGGTGTGTATGTGTGGTCTTTGTCGCCTTCCTTGAATATTGGTATCGATAAAGATTAGTTAGAGTAATCAACCCTAAGCCTTCGCATATAAACCTATATTTACCTTTATAAACTTGTTACTTCGTAGCTTTAGCGGTAGAGATGTGTATACTTGCCAAGCTTATGATAGAATACTCGTCACGATCGAGCAATTGAGCGAAATAGTTACATGTTACCACATAGATTAGTTGAGTGATTTGAGTGTTTTCATCTTCCTATTTCGTGAGGTGTTTGGTTGTGTACTTGTAATAGATCAAATAAATGCTTTAACGAAAAATATCCTTAGGGATACATTTTTATAAACTTCTAAAGGCTACTTGAGGACAAGTAGGATTTAAGTGGGGGGATATTTGATGACATCAAATAACATCTATTTTATAGCATCATTTATCCCATATATTTAACCCATTTTGTATAATTATTGCAAAGAATTGTTACTTAATCGTTTATATTTGAGAATTGCAGTAATTATGGAGTACTTGGTGAATATTAGCAAAAGGCGCGCATTCTGGAGCTTAAACAAAGATATTTTAAAGATTAATGATTCTGACTACCAATACGCCGTATCCGTCAAGGAAGATACGGCGTATCTGTGCCTGCACTCACCAAAGACCACAAATGAAAGAAGATCAATATGCCATATCTAGAGAAGGCCAATACGCCGTATTAAAAATATAGTATGTAAAGATTCTAGAAGATATCAAACGTGGTCTGTAGGATCGATATTCCTTAATGAAACACTGATATACTGTCAACTATGCGGAATCTAGTTGGCAGTACTTTAAGAAAAAAAAAGAACCACTCATAGTTTCTCAAACGATATTCTTTTATAACTTTTTGAATTGCAAATTGCAGATCCTAATACAAAACTAAAATAATCTTAACTCGGGTTTTTCTATGTTTGTTATATCTTCTAATATCTCTAGAAGATCCTTTTTAAACATAAGGATAACCTCTAGTAGATGGACAGTCCGTGTTAATCATAAACACTAATTGTTATTATCACTAATAACTGTTACAAGATAAATGCTAAAACAAACCATTTAAAACTTTATAGTTCCTATATCCTCGCAGTTACCTAGTTCTTGATGGCAGTACTGACTTTTTACTTGCAGTACTTTGACCTTTTGCTTAGCAGTACATTGACCTTTTGCTTACCAGTACTTTGACCGATTGACTTGATTTTCCCAACAATCCTCCCCTAACTTGAATTCTACTTGCTTGAACTTAAGTTTCTTGATAGTTGGTCTTCTTTGTTCAGCATCAGTCTGTCTTGTCATTTAAGCAGTACTTGCCTTCAATCTTTTAAGCTTCATCCTTTGAGCAGTATCTTGTACACAATCTGTTTGAGTATCTTGAAATGAAAACTCTTATCTTGAACATAACCATTTCTTCAAAAATCTTTGTCTTTGCATCAAACAGATTGTTCTTCTCAGCAACATGTCTTCGCAGCAACGCAAATGGTTTTTATGAGCATTTCCAATAAGCCATTTACTCTTGGGCTAGTTAGTTCTTGGTAACCTAAAAAGTTAATATCCATGGTGAACTGAAAAACCACTCTCAAAACACTAGAACATGATTTCCATAGTTGTGTTGAATACTATATGTCTTTTGGATAAGTCATTATAACCATAGCGGATTTGATTACGTCTTTACTGTGCCGTTTGCTCAGGATAGCCAACTTCAAGTAATAAAAACATTGGGAGTTGAGGACCATATAGTTTTGAGCAAACTATTAAAGCTATCAACGGATTTGAGTTCTCTTTACCAAAAAGCCGTTTGCTTTGGAGTAGCCAATAATTCAGTGTAATCCCTGGTGTATGATCACCATATCATTTTTGGTATAATGTCAACCATCAACAGATTTGCGTGTCTTTTCACAAACTGTTTGATTTGGATAGGTCAATTCTTATGTTTGTTAGACATGGTGAATTGATTACCATTTGATGTGTGGTGGTTAACCAACACTCAATCCCTTAAAACAGTTTAATTTTCAAATATTTGTGCCTTAAACCTTTTTGCACACTCAAATCTTTCATAATTCTTCTAAAACAACCTTGTTAACTAACAAGTACGTTCAAACAGGTACTGTTTGTTTTAAACTAGCAGTACTTTAAACAAAGTACTGCTTTGTTCACAGTTAAGTCTGTTTATCAAAGTAAGATATATATATATAAAGAAAATTTTTGATAAATCATACCAGTTGTTTAAGAATTGTTACCATCTTCAGTTGTCCACAAGATGAACAAATGTATCAAGTAATGGCTGTCTCACTCTCATCTTCAACTTCCATGCCATGTTCCTAGCATCTCATCATCAACTCTCTTGATGAGGAATATCTTTTCTCTCAGCAGCATGTGAATCATAGTGCCATCTTGTTCTCTTAGTATATGCACTCCTGGAAGATTCTGAAACCTCCATATTATGATTTCCCATTCTTCTTGATCCTTCCAGAAAGACATCATCACTTGGATTCAGCCGTCTCCAATATTAATGGTTAGATCACCTGTGCATCAAAACTAAGCGGTTGGAGGAATGTGCTCATAATAGTCATCAAACAATCTCGATATAGGTGAATAGATCCTTGTCTATCTAAGACATGCTAGTATCTCCCATAACAGTATCAAAAGCCATGAAGTGATTATTTTCTTGTGAAGATGATGATACTCTCCATCAGGTGAAATCAATAACTTGGAGCTTGTAATCATGGAGATTCCTTCTAATACTCTTTTATTTGTGCATTCTTTTCAAAGTCTACAACCATAGATGTTTCTAAGCTCATCATTGTGTCTGTTCTCAACTTAGGCTTCTTGAGGCTGTTCTTCAGCAATTGTAGCTTTCCTATTCCTTAATCCCCTTCTTTTTGCATCTCTTTCCTTCAAACATCTCCCTTTCTTCTCTGAATCCTTGGAATAAAGTCTTTGCAGGGAGTCATTAATAGATGCTTGAATTTGTCATACAATTCCTTCATCTGGGTGATACTTAATTTTTGCAAATTTTACGTATACCTTGACCTTTTAAGAAACTCATTCTTTTGATTTCCTTTCTTGTGCAAGAGAAGGAGGTTTCCTCAAGTGTCTTTGGCTTTGTTTCTTTCAATTCTTCCAAACCTCGTTCTTTCTTCTTCTGCATCCCATTTCAGGCTTGAATTTTTTCTAGCAACCTCCTCATCATTTGTAGTTTCCAAGGCTCTGATTTGTTTGAAGAGTTAATTTCTTCTTATTGGTTCTTAAACCAGTATCCCTTTGCCTTTATCTTTAGATTATACCTTGAATGGTGTTGAGGTTGAGTTTGTATGGGACCAGGACTGCTCAAACCTCTTGGTCTGGAAAATAGGAACAAGAACTTCAAAGCTTAAGTTGTTCTTCAGACTTCATAAAAAACTTGAATTGTCGGAGTGGGGCTTGAAGGACCTGCTTCTTCTTCAAAATTTAGGGTCCTGGAGTAATAGTCCTTGTCTTACAGTACTTTTGAGTTGTCTCAAATCCAGTTCTTTGTTTCTCCACTCTTTAATTAGAAAGCTTCTTTCTCCTCAATATTATCTTCTTCAGGTCTCATCACTTTTTCTTTCCAATCAGGAGTAACAGCGATCTTATCAGCCAATATCATCAAAGAAAGGACTGCTGTATTCTTCTTCCTGAACATAGTGCTCTTAAGACAAAGTTCCTTTATCCTTTATTCTCCCCAATTGACTGAAGACACTTTTTCTTATTATTATGCTTCTTTCTTCGTCTTCCTTTTGCTTCTTAAGGTTTTTGATTCTCTATCCAAAAAGCATGATGCGTGAAACTGGTGGACGAATTTTGACAGTTTCTGTGCTTGGCCTTGAGCTTGATTATTGTTAGCTTGAGAAAGAGTTTGCCTCTGGAGTCCTACTTAACTTCCCTGTTCAAGCATATATATCTAAAAAGTCCATCATCTCCTCCAGATGTTTGAGGACACATCTGTGGGAGTATAATCATTGGTTGATTTAGGAATAGTAGCAGGCATCGTGAGGTTTCACGCCGTACCTTGGAAATCAGCGAGTACCTTGTATTCAGCGTCCTTAAGAGTTTGCAGTATCATGGAAGGAGCAGTACCTTTTTACTAATAGCAGTACGTTGGAATGAGCAGCACTTTGAGTTGGAGTACCTTGAGCATCCCTTGCAAAACTTGCAGTCCTTGAATGAGGACTAGTACTATGTTCTTCCTCCGCTGCCAATGTGTTAACAACCCTCTAAATATAGATGGAGTCAAAGGTGTAATCTACACGAGAACTATAGGACTATGCTTCCTCATGAATGTAAAAACCTTAGAAGGAAGTGAAACGGATGGTATAAAGTCCTGAGGTCTGTCTACTCCCTCTAACTGCTTGTTCAAAAACAATTGAACGAACCTAGGATACATAAGAAAAGGTGTACCATTTGAAATATGTCCTAGCATTCCATTCATTATCAGCAAAGAAAAGTTGAACTTCTGATTTGTTGCTAATCCTACTAGGGCAGAAGCGATGTTGGTGCCAAATTGCTCCCATGAGGTACGCTTAGGACTAAGGCAGTGAAGTAATACATGGACCAAGTACTTCCACTGTGGGCTAAATAAACAGTTAGAGAAAGTATGTGTGCTAGTTACCCTCGTAGCCAATATCTCACGGAGCAAGTCCCAAATAAACTTGCATCTAGGAAAGCAATCAACTCCATTTCATCTATCAAAGAGTAAGTCAGCTCGACTGTTGCTTCCGAATCAAATTCTTCTTGCCAGCGACCTGGCCGCGGATGTGAGGTACGTCATTGATCACTTTGAGAGAAGCGGTAGCCCAAAATTGTTGAAGCCATGGGACCAAGAAGATCAGGATAACCAAAACGTGTAATTTATTGGAGCAGCCAGTGGAAGAAAGTCAATGATTTGATAAAAAATTAGCCTTCTGTGCCATCTTTTCCACACACGAATCTTGTATGTGCTTGTTTACAGTGCGATGTTTGCCATTTGAAGGGAAATTAATGTGCGTCGGAGGTTGTAATTTTAAAAAAGTATGTATGAAAAGAGATAAAGTGAGAAAAAAAATGCAATTCAGTTGAGTATTTATAGGTTGTGTTGGATAACTATATAGTTACGTTGTAAATACGGGGGTTTTTAGCGCAAAAACCGTACCATCTTTGACCGATGACCCGAACGTTAGAACAGTACTTTTGTGTCTAAGCAGGTACTTTCTAAGACAAGGTACTTTGAGTTGGCTAAGCAGTACTTTCAACTTAAAAAAAATTTCCAACTCAAATTTGTGCAACGACAACCCTTCAACCTTGCAAACTATCTCTTCAAATCATCATACCTCTGAAAAATCATTCATATCCTCCCCTCAAAGGTAGCTAAAGTGCTTCCAAAAATCCAATCTAACCAAAACAGTACTTTACTTGATCACCAGTACTTTATATGCGATCCTCCCCTCAAAGATCGCTATGGTTCTTCATCACAATTGTTACACCAAAAAGTTAAAATCTTGCCAAGTCAAAGCTTTGGTGAGTAAATCTGACACGACATTGTCATCAGTTATGAACCTTGACCACTTAATGAGCCTTTGCTCTAACATCTCGAATGAAATGATGGTCGTAATCTGAATATGCTTGGTCTTCGAGTGAAAAACAGGGATTTTTCATAATGCAAATGGTGCTTCATGATCTATATTGGATTTCAGTGTTCATGAAGTTAAATCCATAATTCAAGTAGTTGATTTTGCTTCCAAAAGTACCTGAGCACAACAAACTTGCAGCTGCTACATATTCAGCTTCTGTAGAGGAGTAGCAATATTGTTTGTTTCTTGCTATTGCCAAGAAAACAGTCTTCTTCAAGATATTGACATCCTCCATGAAGTTGATTCGTCTATCATGATTGTCCCAGCTTTGTCACTGTCCGAAAAAGTCTTCCAAATGTAAGGAGAGTCCTTAGGTTTCCATAAAACCCAATTAGGTTGGATGTTTGAGGTACCTAAAAGATCCTTTTGACAGCATGCAGGTGAGAAACCTTTGGAGTGACTTGAAATCTTGCACACAGACAAACAGCAAACATTATGTCTGGTCTTGAAGCAGTTAAGTACATGAGTCGACCTGTAAAGATGATCATCAAACATCTTCACCTTCTCTTCTTTTCCTAGAGATTTTGAGCTTCAATGGGAGTAGATGCTGGGCTTTATTGGTTCTAAGTCAAACTTGTTTGAGAAATATCTTTTCTCAGTATTTGGTCTTGGCTTACGGAAAACATACCACATTAGATTTGCTTGACTTGAAGCCCAAAAAAGAAGTGGAGTCACCCATAGAACTCATCTTGAATTCCTTTTGCATAAGATCTTCAAAATCCTTCACCATAGAAGACTTGGTGGATCCAAAGATGATATCATCAAACATATACCTGTACCAACATGATATCTCTTCTATCCTTCTTAATAAACCAGAGTTTTTCAATAGCCCTCTCTATATCCATGTTTCAAAAGAAAAGTGGAAAGTCTTTCATACCATGCTTTTGGGGCTTGATGCAGGCCATAGAGTGCCTTGGACAACTCTGTAGACTTTGTTTGGATGAGCAGGATCTTCAAAACCTGGAGGCTGTTTGACATACACTTCTTCTGTTGTTGTTGCCATATAGAATGACTCTTGACATCCATCTTGATAGAAATGCAGCCCTATGAAAGATGCAAAGGCCAAAAAGAGTTCTGATTGCTTCAATTCTGGAATACTGTGCAAACATCACATATCCACACCTTCTTTTGTCTGTACATTGTGTAAACTAGGTGCTTTGTTCTTGATAATAGTACCCCGTTCATCTCTTTTATTTCTAAAAACCCATTTAGTTCCAATCACCCTCTTGCATTCTGGTAGGTCACACCCCGTTCATCTCTTTTATTTCTAAAAACCCATTTAGTTCCAATCACCCTCTTGCATTCTGGTAGGTCACATTACTCACTCATACTCTTGTTAGCTTGATTTGAAGTAGTTCTTCTTGCATCGCTTCAACCCAACTTTCATCTGCTAAGGCTTGAGAGACTTTATGGGTTCCTCTTGAGATAAGAAACAAGCAAACAAGCATGTTTGCTGATCTTTGTGATTAGTTCTGTTTTGCTTGTATATGAAAGACACGCAATGCTTGATGTTGGTTTGAAGTACTGTCTTGAAGCTTTCTTCTTGTTTGAACCCCGACAAAAATACTTTTGCCAATAATTTGACTTTGAGATGAATATCTATGAATTCTAAGTGTGGGAGTGGATGGAACTTCAATGGTGGGGGTGATAGGATCCAAGGTTGTTGTAGTCAGCTACTCCACCTTTCCTCAGCATAAAAAGGTGTTTGTAGAGAAAATACCATCTTTTGAAATATCATCATCAGAATCTGTAGGTGTATTGCCAGTACTTTGAGGTTGTGTATTAGCTAGTTATAGAGTGAAAGTACTATCAATTCGTTCCTTTTCCCTTTGCATTAGATATTCTCTCTTTCCTCTTCAATAAAAGCAATCCTTTGATCATCATTTATGGTTTTGGCAAGAGATTCTTGATGCATAAAACTTACAAGCTCTCTGTAATGCTTGTTCTTCAGAGGCAAGTGAAAACTTCTTTGCAGCAGTACTTCACCTCTGGATGCAATAGGGCCTGAGCGGTTTGAACAGTATTGCTGTTCATCTAAATCTTCAACATCTTCACATAGATATTCCTTGCTCTTTGGGAATCAGCATAGTTTTCTTTCCTTACAGGAATGTAATTCATAGATGGAGTTAGAAGGTCAGATCAAATAATTCAATCAAGAACCTTTTCCCTTTGATTCTCTTGATTCTCAAGAAAAGTTTTACATGAACGACAGTCTTGAATCATTTCTTGTGACCTGTTATAGACTCTAAAAACCTTTGCGTTTGTGGAGTATCCCAACAGATATCCTTCTTCTAATTCCATCAAACTTACCCAAATGATCATGGTATTGGTATAGTCAGAGAGCATACAAAAGGTCTCATGAAACTGATGTTAGGCAGATCTTCCTATCAAGTTTATAAGGAGTCTTCCATTTGAGGTTAGTCACCCAAAACTCTATTAAGCACATAAACAAGCGAGTATTGACTGCTTCAGCCCAAATTGAATAGGTGAGGGAGTCTGCTAACATGTTTCTAGCAGCTTCAATAAGAGTCATATTCTTCTTTCTGCAACAACCATTTGCGGGGAGTCTTGAAATGCTATATTCTCTCTTGATTCCTTTCTTGGCACAAAACTCATTCATAGTGATTCTTGAACTATGTTCATGATCACACTGATGGTCTTCACTTTATGTCTTAGCTTGTTTTCTAACCCCATCAAATCTGGAAGCATATCATATGTCTCATCCTTGTAAGCCAAGAAAAACACCCAACTGAATTTACTACAGTCATCAGTGACCACCAAGCAGTACTTCTTCCTATTTTTACTACTCCCCCACTGAAACAGGTCCCAAACAAATCCATATGGGTGCAATTAAGGGGTTCATCTGACAGTTCTTTTTCAATCTTCTTGCAAGATGCTCTGTGCTATTTTACCCTTTCTACATGCCAAACATGGAGTGATCAAGCTTGAATGGTCTTTGAAGGTAAACCCTACTGATTGCTTTATCCAACTTGTTGATATTTGAAGTTGTCGCCCCAGCTTCTGTGCCTAGGCCCCCCCCCCCCCCCCCCCCCCCCCCCCCCCCCAACCCCCCCCCCCACCCCCCCCCCCCCCCCCCCCACCCCCCCCCCCCCCCCCCCCCCCCCCCCCCCACCCCCCCCCCCCCCCCCATCCCACCTCTCACAACCCTCTCATGACAGCTTCATCCCTCTATTGCCTTTGCAACCAAACAAGTGATTCCACCAGAGGGAATAATATCTTTAGATTCCAGGTGTTATACATCATTCTTCTTAGGAGCTCTACGAATTACCAGATCTTCATCAACAACTTGAACTGTGGAGATAGGAGCATGACATTCTTTATCTGAGAAGAGAACAATTGTGCTTCTTATCACAGATTTTGAGAAACAGGATAATAGATTAAACTTGAGCTCCTCCACATAGCTAACTTTCTCAAAGTCTAAGCATGATGTCTTAATGGTTCCTTTTCCTGAGATTCTTCCACCTTTAGAGTCATTTCCAAAAGCCACATAACCACCTTTGAATTCTTTAAAATCAGACAACTTGTCCTTGTCTCCTGTCATACTTCCAGAGCATCCACTGTCAATGATAGCATAGTCCTTGAGATCTTCTTCTGGATTGCCCTGTACAAACAATTTCAAAGAATTAGACTCTTTTAGGGACCCAAGTCATAACTGACTTGGATACCCCTAATGGAGTTACATACTCAAATTGCTTGTGGGTGTAAGTTCACTTATCCTATTCAAGGAAATCTAGATAGTTCCCTTTTGGTCTCCATGTTTGTTTTGAATTTATTATTGCACTCTTTTTGACAGTTTGTGGAAGTACTGCTTGGGATCCATCAGTGCTTCCTTTCTTTACCCAGATAGATTTAACAATTTTCTTGGGTCTTTTTGGTCTATGAGGAGTCCTTGTGGTAGAAGACCTTGATAATGGTGAAAAGCTTGAGATTCTAGGTCTTCTATTATCCATCCTTGGATAATAACTTCCATCAGTACTTCGTGAAAGTACTGCCTGTGGTACTCTAGATCTAGCAGTACCTTGATAAGTCACATTAGCAGTACTTTTTGAAGGTACTGTTTTGTGTTATTGATTGTCTAGCACTATTACTTATCAACCCATCCCTTGTAAGTACTGCTGATGGAATAAAGGATCTCCTTTGGTGAGGGTACCTAGAGTTTCTTGAGAAATTACTATGGTTCACTCTTTGGATGTTGTTCCAAACTGGTCTTGTTTCCCTTGAACCCTGTGTTCCCTTAGGTTTATGAGTTTGGGTGTGTTTGAAGGTTCTTTCATGTAGATTACAGTCCTTAATAAGGTGATTAGGACTGTAACATACAAAACATAATTTACCCCCTTTGTTCCCAAGTCCCCTTTGTCTAGATTCCCTTGACCAACACTGTTTTGATTGTTGTGTGGACTGTTTTCAAAAGGTGTTTCACTATTCTCTGAGTTAAAAGCAGTTTTCCTTTTGCTTTCTGAAACATCAGTACTCTTCATCATCACTTTCAACCCAATCTTCAATTTTTGTCTTTAATTTCTATCAATACTGATGACTTAGATTTTGATTTTCTCCTTGATTAACAACTTTATTCCTAATGGCTAGTTCATTATCCTCTTGTAAAGGAGACTTTGCCTAGGTGGAATAATTGTACCTGTAGGTGGAGTACTGCTTTGTAGGCCTTTTCTTTTTGAAATTTTCGTACGCAGAATCAGTCAACAGTTGCATCCCCAGATGAAATGTCCTTTCATTCTATTGCTAGACTCAATCCCAAACCCTATACATGACTTATCAGACACATATCTTTGTTTGTTTAGGACTTCGTTTTGAAGTACAGAAGCATTTGACCATTTCTCAAGTTTTACTTTGAAATCTTCTCGTTCTTTTAAGGCTTGATCTAATTCCTTTTGTTTTTCTTCTAGTTTCAAATCTCTTATCTTTAAGTCTATTCATTTGTTCATACTTATCACCCCTGCATATTCATTCTTGTCATGTGTTTTAAGCTTGGACCTCTAATGATTCTAAGTCATTTGATATCCTAGAATTTCAGTCCTAGCTCTTTGAAAATTATCTCTTTCTTTTTGATAGTTTTCAAGCAACAGTTTATAAGACTTACTACATTTGGAACAGTAAGGTACCTCTGAGTTTGTAGCCATCAAAGCTAGAGATACTGGTGCATCATCAGCTTTGTTGCTCCAGTCAAAATCATCAAGTCCATCTTGTCCAAAGTGCATGTGGCGCTGCATCAAACTCTTTGCCCAATCATCCCTTGTTCACTCCAGTCAAGCATCAATTGCATATACTCACTGGTTCAGATCAAATTCCTTGGTCCAAATCAATATCTTCAATGTTGTCTGTTGCCACCAAGGCTTTTGAGTTTGGAATCTGCAATAGACACAATCTCTTGTCATTACGTACATTTTAGTTTGTTTCCTGGTATTTAGCAAATCTACACTCTCTAGCAAAATGACCTAACTTTTGACAGTTAAAGCATTCAATTTTTGACTTATCAAAGGTAATCCCATTCTTTGGCTTGAGGTCAATGGATCTTCCTGTCTTCCTCATAAACTTCCTTATCCTTGCTGTTATCATAGCCACTTGCCATCGAATGTCAATTTCTTCCATAGCATCTTCATCAATTTGCAGCAGGTCTTCATCATCATGAGTTGGGGCATAGACTGCTTGTTGTTATTTTTTTTTTTTTTTTCCCCCCCCCCCCCCCCCCCCCCCCTCGCAAAGAAGGGGAACATATGATTTTCATCTGAGTAAGGAAGCACAGTTAGGAGCAGTGGTTCCGTGCTCGAGAGATAGCTTGAGTATATCCTTTTGGGATATGTGCTGGTTCAGCAGTACTTTGTTTCAAAGTACTGCCTTTGACTTCTGCGGACAGGAAAGCAATGTTTTGAGAGTTTGAATTTGAGACACCCTTCAATTCATGCTCATACACCTTTAAGTTGTTGTAGAGATCATCAAAGTCTAAACTGTCTAATCCAGGTTGTCCCGAATCAGGTAGCACTACATGCCCATCAGATGGTAGGCTTCTGGAGAAATTCAAAATTGGCAGTCTTCAATGACACCGTATGGACCTCATGTAATTCAAAGCATGCTAAGAATATGCTGAAACCTTTCGTATGCTGAATCTAGTTTTCCCAGCTCCAATCGTAAAGTCTCAGAATTGTGTTTTCACAGATTTTTTTTGATCTTCTTTGATGCTTCGTTTCCTCCAAATCTTGCTTTTATGGTTTCCTAAAGATCTTGCATCTACTGCCATCATGAAAAAGCTGAGAAGATGTCTATCAGGTATGTTTTTTTTTTTTTTTTTATTTGCAGAAAGCAGTATATTAAGGGCTTTCTCTTTGTTTCTTCTTGGTTTGCAGCAAGTGAAAGTCTTTGGTGGCAGGACACTGAGGTGTTGAGGATCAGTTGTGCTTTTGGTTTCCATTGTCGATTATGTCATTAGTATGTGATCAGTGATAGCGTTTATACTGTCGCATCTTCCATGGACCTAGGTCATATTCTCCTTCTTGATTATAGGATTCTAAGTGTAGTAACGATGAGGTGGGGGAGGATTCGGTTCTGTTTCAGACATCTTTTATGAGTTAGAAAGATTTCGATTGATTAAAAGTTCTTCAGATCAGATGTCTCTTCACAAGCTATAGATACCACTTGTGGCTCGATATTCCTTAATGGAAACACTGTCTATGTCAACTATGCGGAATCTAGTGGCCCAAGTACTTAAGAAGAACACTTATAAGTTTCTCATACTGATTCTTTTGATAAACCTTTTTGAATCTGCCTAAATTGAGATCCCTAATACTATACTAAAAATAATTCTTAACTCGTGTTTTTCTATGTTTGTTATATCTTTAATATCTTCCTAGGGTATCCTTTTATAAACATAAGGAGAACCTCTGTAGGATGTACAGTCCTTTGTATATCATAAACAATAATTGATATTATCACTAATACACTGTTACAAGATAAATGCTTAAAAACACCCCGTTTATAAACTTTAGTAGTTCCTATATCCTCGGCAGTACCTCGATCTTTGACTGGCAGTACCTTGACTTTTTACTTAGCAGTACTTTAACCTTTTGCTTAGCAGTACTTTGACCTTTTGCTTACCAGTACTTTGACCGATTGACTTGATTTTCCCAACATGGTCCCTATTCCAAGAAACTCTAATACACCGTATCTAATCCATTGGATACATTGTATCGAACCGACTTCCAGACAGTATAAATAGAAAACTCAAAAATGAGTTTTAAGTGTGCTGAATCATATTCTCGATACCTAAACCACAAAAGCCGATTTTAGAGAAGAAAAAGAGCAGAAGAGGTCTTGCAACGCATTCTAGTCCATAGAAGACAACGTGTAATTTCTTATACTTTTGTAATCGTTCAGTTTTTGGTATCATTCGTTAAGTCGGTTAGTTTACCTTGGCTAAAACAATTACTCTTGTATTAATTATGATGTTTGAAGGCTAATACCTTCAGGTATTAGCCGTTATTATAAAGATCTGAATGCTTGGTTTTGTTTATATCTCGATTGCTTAATTTATCGTTGAACGCTTGTTTATGTTTATCAATATATACTTGTTTACATGCTTTTGTATGCGACCTATTATTTAACTGGATCTAGTGTTATGGACCAAGTAATCTAGATGCCATGATAGCTCTACATATAGTAGTTTATATATCTAGAATTATAGGATCACAAGTATTGTCCTTTTAAAATCGTGCTAAGGATACGCTTTTGGCTTAACTAGTTAACGGAACTGCCTTTGGTTTATTGAACATGTTGACTAGTAGGTAAATCTAGATAATTCAACAAGTAATGTTCTGATTCAATTAGATAGTTGGATAAGTGGACTACTAGAGTATAAATTACCATTAAACAGTAAGTGGGTAAAGTTTTTATGAGCTAGGGTTTAACAAGATCACCATTGCTTTAATCCCTAAGATAGATTATAATCAGCAAATAAGGATGCTTTATGCGGATGCTTTAATTGTGACAAAATTAATGTGTCTAGGTCTTAGGATGAAGTCCCGCCTAAGTCTAAGAATGATATGCCTCTTAGAGATAAGTAATCATTGCACTGAATAAACAAACCAACTTCTAATCGGATTAATGATGGCTAATACAGTTTTCTTTCATAAGGCTCGACCGCTCTTTTATCTTTTGTTAATTTGCTTACGTGAGTTAAAGTGTCTTGAATTGATTGTAGTCACCACCAAACCCGTGCCAGTCTCATAGGCTGAAAACCCCCTTTTACCTGTTAGAATTAGGGTTAGAACTAACATAGGATTAGCATAGGTTTGACTTAGATTAGATTAACCTAGATTAGATACCAAAATATTAATAAATTGAGAGATTTAACCTCGCTTCAATGTCCCTATTGTATAATAAAAGAAATGAAAAGTAAAAAAAATAGTAGAATTAGAAGAAGAAACTCCTTGAGTATTGCTCTAAGCTTCATATGATGGCAACATGGGATGAATTCCTATTTAACCGCCTCTTAAGCAACCTCGTTTCCCTTGAAATCAGTAAACAAACCTAAATGCATTAAATGCTTACAAAAAAATGTACAAGAAAACTAACTAATACAAAAAGCCTTTTAAACCACTTGGTGGCCCACGTAGACAAGTGAAGTCTCGTGAGGGTTTCCAGAGAACATGCCCACAATGTTCATTTAAAATATACACGGTTTTTTAACTAATTCAAACTTATTTTTGAAGGATTTTTAGAAAGAGATTACGGCGTAACCTTAGTAGTTACAGAGTAATCATGTGGTTTTATAAAACTTGTTATGGCGTAAAACAAAAGTGGGTTACGCCGTAGCTTTAATGAT
>BQNB010102773.1:0-13681 GCA_026074375.1 Tanacetum coccineum | reverse complement strand
ACAACTAAAAGCTTATTTAGCTTATTTAAAAAGCTACAAATGTGATTTTTGGGCTTATTGTAACCCACGGCCCAAAAAGCCCAATAAGCCGTGGCTTATTGTGGGCTTTTTGAGGTTCGGCTTATTTTACATAGCTTTTTGAAATACCTATTTACGTATTGTATGAACCGTGGTTCGATATCAGACTTGGGATATTTTCGGAAAGCTTGTTAATGTTTAGGCCTTAGTAGGCCGCGGCCCAAATGGAAGCCCTATAAGCTTCGGCTTAGTTGCGGGACTTTTCATTCGGCTTATATTCTATATACTCTCAATACACATTTAAATCGATTTCTTGGGCTAAAATAAGGTTTAAGAACTAAACGATACTAATTCGGAATTCTATTGTGCCTTAAGGCCCAATAAGAGAAAACTAGTGATTTTAAACGTTTTAAAAGCGGATTTTGATCAAATTATACCTATATATACTAGAATAGCTAAATTTGTCAATTGGAAAGATTGCTTTGTTAAAGCTTTGCGAAAACGTAGATTTTGGTCTTTTGGCGAAAGTTTTGGTAAAATTTAGGCAAGTGTTCGAAAAATAAGGTTTATAACCTTGCAAAACGTTTTATAAACGAACGGATCATGCCGAAATTTTATAAAAATACTATACTTAGAATTATTTCATAAAACTCTACTTTTTCAAAATTCGACAAAAACAAAATAATAAAATATTATTATTTTAATAAACTGACTAAAAGACAAAAAAAATAAAAATAAATATATTTTATAACTTTATAAAATATAATACCTCTATCATTCATTTTGTACAATTTCAACATCTTAATATTTACATATTAAACCACATAAGGGGCTTATTTTGATGAAAATAAATTGAATTAGCGCGTGAAATGAGTTTCAAGAAGTTCAAAAGCTCTGTATGATTTGGGTTTGATCGTTTGATAGTTGGTTTGAACCGACATTCTGAATGACTAATATTACGATTTTAATCTTTAACATAGAAAATTATTTTTTTATAATTATTATATACATATAATAATTATACAAGAACCAAAAAATTAGAAGAACCAAAAGGTATATGCAAGAACTAATAATAATTATTTTCCTTTCATTTAAAAATAGAAGAACCAAAAAATTTGAAATATACAAGAACAAACATAAGTTAAAAAAGGTATATGCATCAATACATATGTAAATCATTAGATCAGTACCCATTTTGTCCTCTATGTGTCAGCCCTCAATAATGAAAATTATGTACTTAAAAAGGAGGAATATAATAATATAAAATGAATAAATGATGAGAGAAACATATAATATAATAACTTATAAAAAGATATGTGAAGAACTGAATGGTTTAGGGACAAACGATTATTGCTGGAATCGATTCAGTGCCATTTTCACGACATTCAAAGTTGCAATTATTCCCAGTCAAACAACAAATGTGTTCTGCTCCCGTTTTAGCACTCGTTGTCTGGCCCATTCCATAAAAGCGGCGAATCAAACACCCCCTAGAAAGCTATAGCTAACCTAAAAGGGTTTATTTCCGAGTAATCGCCCTATTCGAAACTTATTTAAATAACATTTTATTGTTATTTATCTTCTTCTAAAAACTTCTATTCTTTATTCATTCCTTTTGACTACGTTTAGTCAGTGTGAGTGTAAAATATCTAAGATACTTATATAACTACTTTGAATATTTTCTTTAAGTCCTACTTAACAACCATCACACAACCGATAATACTAAAACTATTTAAAACGCACATCTAGGACTCTTATGCATCAACCCTAGGTTTATACTTAGAAAAATATTTCTAAATCGGTCATTAACTAGATTAGGTCGTGTTTGGACGTCGTTGCATTCTTTTGTTGATCATCTTTGTGTGTAGCTTATCATCTTGCTTAAGGTGTGTTCTTGTAGCCCCACTTTTTAAACTCTTTTCCGTTGGGGGAAAATGATACTCAAACTTCATTTCATACTGTTTTCATCTGTGCAAAACTTCTATTTTCATTTTGGAGAATGTTATGTGCCTTTGATTGCTATGTGAATGTCATGAGGACAATTTGTTGCATTAGTTCTAGGTGAATGTCTATGAACACCTATGCAAAGACTATTGCTTGATTTCAGAGGATGTTATGACACTTTTTAAGGTAATGCATTTTAGTTTCCTCTATATTGTTTACCTTGTGTTATGATGATCAATCCTTCTGTCACGCCTCCTGTTTTCAGCTTAGTCAGGGTGTGACATTTTACGCTCTGGATTATGGTCTACAGTTGTATTCTTCCTCGACTTCTTTGATGGCTTATCAAATGCTGATTGGGAGGTTGCCCGACCATCGGGCATTCTACTTCAGGTTATCGTGTGTTTCCTTGGCAACAATCTCCTCTCTTGGTCATCAAAGAGGCAGTACCCTCTGTCCCATTCTAGTGTTGAGGCCGAGTATCGTGGTGTTGACAATGTGGTGGCTGAGGCTTCCTGGTTACGAAATCTTCTCCGAGAACTGCACTCTCCTCTTCATTCAGCTATTGTGGTTTATTGCGATAATGTCAGTGCGGTAGATTTATCTTCCAATCCCGTGCAACATCAACGCACGAAGCACATCGAGATTGACATTCACTTTGTTAGGGATCAAGTTGTTGTTGGACAGGTTCGTGTTTTGCATGTTCCCTCCCGTTATCAGTATGCGGACATTTACACTAAGGGGTTTTCGTCTGCATTATTTGATGAGTTTCAGACTGGTTTGAGCATTTTACGTCCTCCCGTTCCAACTGCGACGGGCTGTTAGGGGCTATTATTATGTGTTTGTATTATTATGTGTTAGTGTATGGCCAAGGCCGGTTAGTTAGAATCCATGTATTTATATACTCATTGTAATCTCTTCTCGAATGATCAATATACACAAACACTTACAAAGACCTATTAGTTAAACAAGTAGAAATGATGTTCGCGTGTTGCGGCGAGCTTATTTTTGTTTTGAGTTTATTAAAATTTGAGGGCCTTTTATAGTAAGTTTATATGACAAGAGTTGTTTTTCTTCTTTATATGCATAGTGTTTTTGTGTTTTTTTAGAGTTGAATGGTTTTGAGTTTATTTAAAGTAATTTTATATGTCTTGGGTTTTTGTTGTAATATTTTTTAAAATTGAAGAGTTTTCGAGGGTAATTTTATAAGTTATTTTATATATGTTGGAGTTTTGTTGTATTCTTTGTGTTTTTTTTATTATTGCATATACGCTGGATGTGATTGACTGGTGCATTAAATTGGGATGTATGCTAGAACTTTGGTAGCCCATGTATAATTTAACTCTTGGATAGTTTGAGTTCTTTTTTTATAAAATCTATTATATCTAAAGATTTAGTACTCTAATTTATTGTGCAGATCTCCATAATTAATGTGGAGGTGCCCATAATTAGTGTGTTGTAGATATCTATTGTATGCATTCCAACAGCCATGGGTTACACAACCCCCCATCTCCAAAGAAGACGAATCATCCTAGGGTTACATTAATGGAAATTTTAAACTACCTTTGGTGCCAGATAACACAGCACTTCTCAAGATGCTAATTCGAACATATGGAGAATCGATGTCATCTAAAAATCATTATGTTCGCCTCTTGAATATTTAAGGTTATAATAATCAAGTAATGTGTTGGTCCCTTTGAATGTGATATAAGGTTTATCAAATTAAACTAATCACATTCTATGGCAACAAAGTGAGTTTTAAACAAATATATATGAAGAATATAAAGAACAAGTTTAAAACACACAAATGTTACTTTTTAACGTATAGGTTCTTATTAGAATCAAATAAAGAATCTATGACACACCTTGCTTGCAGAATAACAAGGTGGTTAAATGATAATTGGGGTGTTATCTCCTTCAAACTTAAACTCTAACCAAAGTTAAAAGAGTAAGAAAACAAACTACTTATGACTAAACTGAAGCTTCAACTTTTAGTAGTACCGTTCAGTTTGTTTGAGAGGTAAATGAACTCTTCAATATGTATCACATTAATTGGAAGAGATGCCATTTACTCTGGGAATCCCTTTCCTTTTATATGCAAAGGGATTAGGGTTTACAAGTTAACCTAGTACGCGTGTCATGCATCCAATGGGTGATTTAGATACCATTTAATGCAGACGTGCTCTAAAGTACCAGGTACAGTCCTTTAAGGAAAATTGTTGTACTTTTATACCAACTTTAAATGTACCTTTTTCCAAGAAGATTGCTTTATTCCTTTTAACATAAAGCAATCTTTTTCCCGCCTTGTAAACCTTCTAGAAGTGAAACAAAACGTTTCAGTCTTCTGTTAATGAGATAGACGACGTTTAGCTTGGAATTGTCAACCAAGCTGAACTGAAGCTCTTTACATAGGCCTTCTTTAGTTTTTGATCTACTGCATAAACTGAAGTGAAGATACTTCCCAATCTTTTAAGGACCTGAAGAGCTGGAGCTGAAAAAAATTCAGCGACTCAAACTGAAAGACTTTAGCTTCAGTAAAACATTCTCCCCCTATTTGAATATACAAATAACCTAAGTTAAAATCAATAGTAAGTGAGCAAAACAACTTCTTCTTACACAAATGATATAAATTGAACAACATAACCGATAATCATTTCTATTAACTTTTCATTACATTACAATTACAAAAGATAAAGCTAATACAAAAGATTATAACATTTAATGTTCCTGTTGCTCAATAACCCTCTTCTTCATGCTGAACTAATGACTTGTGTTTCTTGGTTGAACTAGAATGGTCTTTTAAGTCACCAGTTCTTTTCCTTTTCTTGTCAGCTAAATCATTTAGCTCATTCAGAGGATCTTGTTCTTTGAGGGGTTTGTTGAAGACAATATTTAGTTCTTTTTTTAGTTTGATTAAGGTATTCCATTCTTGTCTTTATCACTCCATAGATGGTCTTCCATCCTTTTTCTTTTCTATCAGGACAAGCTTGTACTACCTCTCTCCATTAAGCCAGATGTAGGTCACTGACTTTGATGTTTGGAACGACTTCAATTATCCCATCTTCCCTATATATTTGCAGTGTGATAGGGCCCTTTTGTATAAGAACATCATAGTTTATGATCTTGGAGCTCTTTCTTCTTTTCAGCATCTTGTCACAGTATTTATCATAAAGTAACTTCTTGTTGAGTACCGTGTCACTATATCTAGGCCCAAGAGATCAACTAATTTATTGTGCAGGTTTGTTGTGTCAGCGTCCTTTGTAGCAGGATTGGTGTTCTTCTCCTCCTCATCAGGTAAAGCAGTCGCTAGGCCTACTGAAGGAACACCCTTGCGTGTAGCAGTGTGGGATGCATTCTTCATAATGCTTGCAAACCTGTTCAAGGTGTTAGAAACCTTGTTTAGAAGACTTGGTAGTGTATCCCAAGTCTGTAGCTTCGCTTGAACCGAAGAAATTTGGATTGGTAAAGCAAGGAACTCTGTTGGAAGTTCCTATTTAAGAGTCTTCAGACATAGGACTGGAGACAGTGGAAGTGAAGGTCTCCAGTTTTGTTGGTATGTCATTTAAGTCCCCAGGAAGCTCAATTTCTATTCCCTGAACATACCTATTCAGCTCCTGAATTTCTCCAGCTAATGTAGTGAATTTTGAAGGGAGCTATTTGAGTTCGCTTGGTATGGAGCTGGCAAAGTCATATGAGGCTAGGAGTTTGGATAGTTCAGGTTTTAGAGAAGTTACCAAAAGTTTAGTAAGTTGGTTTATATATGGATATGAGGGCTTAGCTTTGAGAGAGGCAACTTCTGCTTTAGCTTTTGCCTTTTGCTGCTCTAGCTTGTCCTTCTAAGACTGAAGTAAGTAAACTTGGTCCAGCAACTCTTGCAATTGAACAGATTTAGGAGATGGATGAGGTAGAACCAAAGTGTCTTTAGGTTCTTCATGTCTTTCAGTTTGCTCCTCTTCACTTTCATCTAAAACAATGATGGGTTTATCAGGTGAGGAGTCAGGAGTGAAAAAAGCGGATCTTGTGTCTTGCATAAGATTTAATAGATCTTCCATCTTTATTTTCTTTGACATTTCCTTAAATCCTGACTCCTCATTGGTACCTGAGACAGTGTGGGCAATTTTTAACCCATCTCCAACAGATTTGGTTTTATCTACAAGAACACTTAGATTAGTCCCTGCAAAAATGTGATTAATTGATTAGTTTTTTGTTCCTTCATCCATTCTCTATTGTGATGGGATCACTAGGAGCAGATTTTCCAGGATCAGCTTTAGCTGTGGAATCTATTAAAGCATCACATCCTGATGCAGACTTAGAGTGAATATGAAAGAAGCTGAATGAATAGTTTCAATAAAATTAAATGTAGACATACCACTACTGAGTTGAGGGTGGGTTCCTTCTACACTGACAAACTCTAAAAGATGTTGGATCACCAGCTGCTTGCAGGTCCTCTTTATGTAGTTCAGTATCTATAGGTGTAGAAACTGAAGGCTGGCTGGGTGCTTTGTCCTTGGCTGTACCGGACTTTTTCTTTTTCTTTGAATGGCCAGTGGGAGAGTGAGCAACCTCTTTTGAAAAATGCTGACTTTTTGTGGCCTCTTCCTTAGAACCAAGATTGTGTTTAGAATGTTTTTTCTTGGTTCCAGCTTTAGCTCAAGACATTAAGTCTCGGGAATCCTTCATCTCATCGTGTGAGGAGTTATTGGGAGCTTTATTAGCCAAAGGCATATCTAACTTGCAAATGGCCAGCATGTGGGCTGTGAAAGGAGGTCCTTCAGTTTGGTTTGGCTTTAGTGCCTAATTGTGAACACTGAAGACTTGAGTGGGGTTAATGGTAAGGTCTTCATGATCGTATTTAGGAATCATATATTCCAACAAGAGAGATATAAACCTAGGGTAGGGAACAACTTTTTCCCTTGTTTTCTTGTTCAGCTTATGGATTATATCTTCCTAAATTATCTTAGCAAAGTCTACTTGCACTCCATTTGCTAAACAATATAGAATGGTGGCATCTTTGTTTATGGTTTGATCCAGTCCACCTGTCTTACCCCCTAGACACTGAATGATTTGAGCCATTAGCAATCTCCACCTAGGAGGGAGACAACTCTTCTTAAAGGTTCCTTTAGCCCATATCTCCCCATTGTACCTAATTGTTGCAAACCATGGTCTTACTACTACTAAGGAAGGTGGAGAGACATACTCATTTGAGTGTGGTAAGTAATGTGCCCTAAGTGCATTCATAAAGGTAGTGATACCTA
This sequence comes from Tanacetum coccineum, assembly GCA_026074375.1. Lineage (NCBI taxonomy): Eukaryota > Viridiplantae > Streptophyta > Magnoliopsida > Asterales > Asteraceae > Tanacetum > Tanacetum coccineum. Next base: position 6,470 of record BQNB010102773.1, on the reverse strand, counting down.
TCTCCCCCTTATGCTTCATATAGGAGTGGATACCAATATCTTAGAGTCTTCTAAGGTCTTTGCAGTATACCAGAACTCAGCTAGGTATATGACATATTAGGTTGGGGCTCTGGTAAATGCTTCCCTAAGATAACATTTTGAGATGAAGTTAGAGACGATTTGAAAGTATTCGGAGTTTGGATGATCTGGGTATATTAAGGCAACCTCATTGTTGGTGGTGAAGGTTATTTCATCAAAAGTAAACTCAACCTGATCTACAGGTAAGAAAGGATTTGGGCTTTTGGGTCTATCCTAAGTGTCAGGTTCTTCTTTTGGAGTTATTTTTGGTGATGAGAGAATTTGTGATGATGATTATGCCATTAGGGTTTTGAGGGTTTTGTTTGTTTGTTTTATGTTATGAGTTGTTTGTGAAAAATGATTTGTGATGTTGGTGTGATGGTTTTGTAGGATTGATGAAGTTACAACCTTTTCTTTGTGAATGTGTAATTGTCATTTTGAGGTTATGAAGTTATGGGGAATGTTTAGGGTTTGTTTTCAATATGTGTGCTAAACTTTATATTTAATGAAAGTCATCATAGCATGCCTCTAACACCTAAAACAGTGAACTGCCGTTTATTCAACTGAAAAAGTAGGTGAGAGAAAGATGGTGAGGTCATTCTACGTTTGCATATCCTTTTTTAATATATTAAAATAAACAACTTCTTAGGAATAAGTTATTTAGATCAAATAATATTTATTTAAAAAATCACTCTTGTTTTTTTATATTAAACTGACCTTGTGATTGATGTTTAAGGAGTTGAACTCACTAAGTTCAGGTTTGGTGTTTCGTTATGCTGAACATTGGTGACTTTATTAACATACATGCTCCAGCGAAGGCGACAAAACCACACATGCTCATGCAAACTCACGAATGAGACATATGTGATTGCTCAGTTACTTCACTTGAGAAAGCTGAACAGTTAGATCAAAATTATTGTTTGAAACTTAATTGAAGAAAATAAATCAGTTTTGTTCAGTTCTTGATATGGCCAATATCAAAGCTTTAGCGAAGGCGACAAAACCACACATGCTCATGTAAATCCATGAATGAGACATGTGTGATTATTTAATTACTTCACTTAAGCAAGTTAACGGTTGCATACAAAAACTGAACTGACATTTTAACATATGAAAGATTGTTCAGTTTTGGATGAAATTACTAAACCTTCAGTTTTCTTCAATCAGTACCGAAGGTTCAGGTTTTGAATCAATGTTTAGCATACCTAGTTCAACTATCAATCTTTTAAAAGTTGGCTCATCCAGAGACTTGGTGAAGATATCAGCAAGTTGATATTGAGTGAGAATGAAATGTAATTCAATGTCCCCTTTAAGAATATGATCTTTGATAAAGTGATATATGATATCAATATGCTTTATTCTTGAGTGTAGTACTGGATTATTTGAGATTGCAATAGCACTGGTGTTATCACAAAATATGAGTACTTTTTCATATATAATGTCTTAGTCAGTAAGTTGACTCTTCATCCATAATATGTTCGCACAACATCCAGAAGCAGCTACAAAAGTTTGCCTCCTAGCAACTCGCAGGCACCTGAAGTGATTTTTTTGTCCATGTTGCATCCAACATAGTCAGAGTCTGAGTATCCTTTAGGTCAAAACCTGTACATTTTGGATACCAAAGACTAAGACTGGGAGTACCTTTTAGGTACCTAAAAATTCTCTTAACAACAATAAGGTGTGATTCCTTAAGATTTGCTTGATATCTTGCATAAAGACAAGTTGAGAATTAAATGTCAGGTATGCTTGCAGTAAGGTACATAAGTGATCCAATCATACCTCTGTACTGAATCTTATTTATAGATTTGTCATTGAGATCAGGTCCTAAGTTATTAGGGGGACCATTAGAGTTTTCACTAATGAACCATTTATGTCATACTTTTTTCAGCATATCCTTGACATAGTTTTATTGGTTGATGGAAATGCCTCTCTCAGATTGTTTAATCTAAAATCCAATGAAGTAGGTGAGGACACCCATCATGCTCATTTCATAATTTTGAGTCATAAGCTTAGCAAATTATTTGCAAATCTTTGTGCTTGTAGACCCAATGATGATATCATCAACATAGATTTGAACCAAGATAACATCAGTTTTGGTTTTGTAGACAAACAATGTGTTGTCTATCTTTCCTCTTACAAACTTGTGTTTAGTGAGGAAGGTTAAACGGGTTTCATACCATGCTCTTTGAGCTTATTTGAGTCCATAAAGGGTTTTCTCTAGTTTGCAAACATGGTTTGGGAAGTCACTACTCTCAAAACCTCAAGGTTGTTGAACATAAATTTTCTCTTTTAGTTTTCCATTTAGGAATGCACTTTTGACATCCATTTGATAAACTATGAAGTTCATGTAAGTGGAAAAGGCAAGAAAGATCCTAATTGCTTCAAGTCTTGCAACTGGAGCAAAGGTTTCATCATAATCTATGCCTTCTTCTTGTCTGTAGACTTGAGCTACAAGCTTTGCCTTGTTTTTTATGACAATGCCAGTTTCATCCCTTTTGTTTCTAAAAATCCATTTAGAGCAAGTTATGGCTTTTCTATATGGTGGAGAAACTAGTGTCCAGACTTTGTTTCTAGCAAATTAGTTCAGTTCCTCTTGCGTGGCATCAACCTATCCAAGATGTTTAAGTGCTTCAGAGACCTTTTTAGGTTCTTCTTCAGAAAAAAAATCTACAAATAAACATTCATGAGCTGAAGCATCACTTAGTTCTTTAGCCATTTCTCTTGTAAGCATTCTAGTTCCTGGATTACCCATAATGTGTTTTATTCTAGATCATCTGTCTTGAGGAGCTAGAGTAGCCATGGATGGAATGGACGAGGGAGTTATAGTTTAAATTGTTGAAACTGTATTTGGTGTTGAAGTATCCTCAGTTGAAGAGGATAAAGGTTTAGTGTTCTGAACAACTTCAGTATTTGTGAGGTTATCAATGATATGTTCATCATTGGTGCAATTTTAATTTTCATATTAATCATCATTTAAGATTTCATTAGTTTGAACAGGTTGATCATTTAGACCAGCTTGATCATTTAGATCAACTTGATCATTTTGATCAAGGGAAGCCACAACTTTAGTGATAATAGGTTCAGGTTTGTCATAAGGTTCTATGAACTAAACAATATTGCTATCAACTTGATACCTTTGAGAAGGTTCAAAGTGATGAAGATATTCATCAGGTGGTTACATTTCTAATTCAGCAATGGTGATATTATCAACAGAAGGTTTTAAGAATTTGATAGCTTCGGTACTTTCATTAAATGTGATGTGGAAAGTTTTTTCAATTTGTTGTCTTCTTGTATTGAAGACCCTGAAGGCTTTGGAAACAAGTGAGTATCCAAGAAAGTAACCATCATCAGCTTTTTCATCAAACTTTCCTAAATGATCTTTATGATTATGAATGTAAACTTGACATCCAAAGACATGAAGGAAACTGATGTCAAAAAGTCTCCCACAAAATATTTCATAAGGAGTTTTGAGATATCTTTTAACAATAGTAGACATGTTTTGATTGTAGCATGCAGTGGCTACAGTTCAGTCCAGTATTGCGTTGAAAGGACAGATCCTAAAAGCATTGTTCTTGCAGCTTCTATGAGAGTTTTATTTTTCCTTTTAGCAACACTACTTTGTTTAGGTGTGTAAGGAGAGGAAAATTTTTGTGAAGTCCCTTTTTCATCATAGCAGTTGATAAAAATGCTATTTTTAAATTCAGTACCATTATCAGTTCTAAGTTGTTTGACATTAATGTCATTTTGATTTCCAACTCTTTTGATGAAAGACATAATGGTTTCAGGTGCATGACTTTTCTTCTTCAAGAAACCTAAGTGTACCTTCAGTACTTATCAACAATGACAAGAGTATACTTTTCATGATTAATTGACCTGGGAGTTACAGGTCCAAACAAATCAATGTGAAAAAGATGAAGACATTTTTTAATTGATGAGGTTTGTTTTGTTTTAAATCTGGCTCTGTGATTTTTTCCCTTTTCACATGATGAACATGGTTTGTCCTTTGAGTAGACAAGTGAAGGAAGACTAATGACAAGATTTTGTTTGGCCAGTTAGTTGATTTTTTTGAAGGTTAGATGAGAGAATCTTTTGTGCCATAGCCAGTTTAAGCTTTCAGATGCTTTGGCAAAGAAACAAGATTCTTGTGCTGAAGAGGTCATGTCAAGAACATATACATCTCTTACTCTTGGAGAAATCATCACAACTTCTTTGTTGGAATTGAATATAATTCCTCTTTTCTCATCAAACTGAACAATGTATTTAGCATCACATAGTTGGCTAATGCTAATTAGATTGTACTTGAGATCATTTTATAAATGCTACTTTTTTGAAAACTATACCATTACATTTAATAGAACCATATCCTTTAGTGGTGCATGTAGAGTCATCTCCAAATACCACCTTAGGGCCTGGTTGTTCTACATATTTATGCTGATAGCTTTTGACACCAGTCATATGCCATGAGCATCCACTGTCTAGGTACCAAACAAGCTTCTTGATGTCACTCTGCACAAATAAGTTAAATGCTTAGTTTTGCTTAGAAACTGTTATGTCAAATGAATATTGAATCACACTTATATATTTTAGTTATGCTTTAGAGAATAAGAGAAGAAGACAAGTTTTCACAATTTTTTATTTTATAAAAGAGGGAAAAGATAAATGAGAAGGAAAGTGATTAAAATTCTTAACCTCTTTCTCTAGTAGAAGGAGGTGTTAATAGGATGCTAAGCACCCTTCTTTATTTCCTAACATTTGTTAATTAGTCCTTAGACTTTGATAGGTTAGCTATTTTTCACTTAAGCATATATTACCTTACTACAAGACTAAGCATTACATATAAAATAAAGACTAAATACTTCTAGATTAAATAAACCACTAAAGTATCATAATTGATACTTTTTTAATCCTAACAATCTCCTCCTAAGGGTCAATTATTCTGGGCGATCCATTCTTAATTCAAGTGGTCTTCTATTCACGTATATTTCCTAACGTCTCATCTGATCCCAATGCTTGAAATGGTCTTCAATGTCTTCTTCATAGAGTTTCAAGTATTAGCATCTACATCACTAGGACTTGGGTCAACATATCCATACTTTACAACCTTGTTGTAATTCTATAACTTTTCTAAAACCCTCTTTAATGTTGCATCACAAAACTTATGAATCTCTTTATGAATCATCACCCTCTTCTCCTTTTTACTATTTTCATAAATCATACCAACTACAGGTTCATAGGTGATGTTAAATAAATTCTCTTGTTCAATACCAGGGAATATGATTGTTAGAGCAGTGAGGTTGACTTTCCACTGGTAACTCTTCATGCCTAGCTCGAAATCATGAACTTTTTCCCAAATGTTGATGCTTCTGATAAATACGGTCAATGATCCTAACAACCCAGTTTGTCTATAGTCCTTTAATTTGCCATTTACACATAACAGATACAAATCCTCAATGTCATTCTTATTGAGATATTTGTAATCTGATTCTTTGATTGGATCAATCTTTCCATTAACTCTTCTCACTATAATCGTTGTTATGAACTTATGCTTATGACCTAATTCATATGAAGTCTTGAGTACTTTAATGATCTTTAATTCAGAGTAAACTTCTTAAGATTTGTCTCTTAGCTATTTATGCCTTCTGATGTGATCTTGCTTTTCCCATAGATTCTTCTAATGTTCAACACCATATCGAGCGTACACATTAAAATTTCCGAGACATTTATTCACCCATCTTGAAGTTCGTTCTTCGATATCATCATCAGGGAATGGAACTGAAGGATACTTGTGTAATGACAAAGTATACTTCTTTGGTCCTGAGTTACCATACTTCAAGTAGAACAGGTCTTGGATTAGCAGAGTCATTGGTGGAGCTATTGGATCTCTTTGGCAGCTGTAATAGACTGGAGTTGGTTTTTGTCGAATTGGCAGAGATAACCTTTCCTTCCTGCTTTCCTAAACAATATCATTATTGAGATAGTTCTGCATCTGATCTATATGACATTGATGCTCTTCTCTTGAATTGCATCTTTGTCTCAGCATATCATTAACAACTTTCTTCAGTTGAGCTTCATCAATCTATTCTGATATATCTTCCATAAGTTCTAGTGCTACTTCCTAAGTAGGAACTTCATCATCGTTTGTTGCAAAACCATCCACCCAAGCATCAAATTCATCTAATTATTCTTGTGTACCAGAGCTTGATGGATTTGGTTCAGTATCCATAGCTTGTTCAGATAAAGATTCGCCTATTGTATAAGTTCCATGTTCAGACGTTTTCTACCTTTTTGCACTATTGTCCCCCTCAAGATGCGCATTATCGTGATGGTCATCATGATCTCTACGGAAAATATCAGCAGTTCTACAAGGTGCAGCAGGGTGCAGGCTTATCAAACTTAATCTTCAAAGACCACCA
>BQNB010102772.1:0-24173 GCA_026074375.1 Tanacetum coccineum | reverse complement strand
CCATCACTGAACTTGTATATTTCGTTGAACCTCGTGATTTTTGTTCATTGTTGTTGATTAGGAACACTACTGCGCGAGGAGACTGAATGATGGTATAATCATGCTTGAACTCGAAGCCTTTAGCATCCCACCCTGGTTTAGTGAGGTTCAGCTATGTCTGGTAGCTTTTAATGCCGAGTTGAAAGTCTTCAACCCGCTGTCGAATCACCAAGTTTCGAGTCCATAGTTTGACAGCAGTAGATAGCATACGTTTGTCAGAACTAGGAAGATGATCAAGATGACCTTGCAGAAGGAGCAGATTTAGGTCTTCAAAGTCACTGGCATACAGGTTCTTGAAATCTTTTTCAGCAATGGTGTACTCTTAATAATCAGCTCTTCAAAAACGAATTTCGCTCAAATAGTCATACCCGTATCTTGAATAGGCTTTGATTCTGATGACACTGAGAATCTGCATGTGTTTTCTGACTTCTCTTCGATGTAACAAAGAATCATGTCTCTCAATATAGAACTTTTGTCGATTGAACCAACAGTGAGAAATTCCATAAGTGGCACTTATGTCATAGGTGCACACTTCATCAATCCACATTTGCTCTGGCACTAGTAGTTCAAGTCCAAAGTTAAGATAACGAGGAGCCTTCATCTTGGAAATTGACAGTGCAGGCCTGCTTTCCTTATTGCCATATCTCAAATACTCCAAGTCTTTATTGAAAAAGAATTGGGTTTGAATAGTGACATGACCTGGAGGACCACCAAAAGGCAGTGGTCGGTTGACATCGATTCTGACTTGATCACCTTTCGGATTTGCCTAGTTAATCTGATTTGTATGCATCTTGTGACACTCCTCTATCTGGAACTGAAGTTGAATGACAATTGGGTAGAAAGCGTTAACAACTTCATATGCATGCCCTTCAAAGTCTCCTTGTGTAAGCATGGTCTTGTTCACTTTTTGGCAGTACCAGTTCATGAAAGTCATCATGTCTCCAGTCTTTGCAAGCAATGAGTTCTCAGCAGGGGATTCATAGGTTGAAACCAACGCAGAAGCCCAGTTATTCTCAACATCTAACACATAGGAAGAAGGGATGGTCCAAGCGGGTTCAGGAGTTGCTGGTCTTTCTTCTTCAGGGAGTGGTTTCCACCAGTCTTTTCTCATGTCAGCTTTTGGTAGGTAATCGTTCTCGTTGTTTTGATCATCAGACAAATGTACCTGTTTGTTAGGAATGGAATCATCATTTATCAAATTATCTAAAGGAGATGTTTCTTGAGTAGTAGTAAAGGTAGCTAACTCGTATCGAGTGTCAGAGGTAGTCCAAGCTAAGGATTGTTGTGTTGAAGCCGCAGTCTTGGATGAACTTAGAGCCCTACTGCTTTATTGCGGATTGCCTCTATTGGTATCAGTAGATTAAGAAGGAGGAGGTGGGGGAAACTGAGAAGATCCTGATGCTCTAGAAGTACCTGGAGCACTAAACGCGCCTGTTGGAGGTGGAGGAGGTGGCGGAGGAGAGCCAAAAGGAGTTCTTGGTGAATCAGTTCTCTTTTGACGCTTCTTACGAGCTTCGACCAGATCTGAATGGTCACGATCCATTGACTTCTCCAGTGCTTCATATAGGTTCTTGTGATCTTCATGGGTTTTGTAGGACCCAGTTTCCTACATTTGTTGTAGAAGAATCTCTTTCATGTTAGCTTCCAGTAAATCTCTAAAGCGAGCACAAAGTGGAGCTTGGAGAGCCTAGTCAACTGCATCAGTGATAATCTCATCAACGGCTTTGCTCACCTTCTAAGGTATATTGAGATTCTCCAAGTTGTATAGACGGGACCCCTGTTTGTTCAACCTTTCCTCTAGAGCTGAGTTGTCTTGTATTAAATTCGCCATGTGTTGTTCAAGTTCACCAATGCGTCATATTAAGATCGGATCTGTGGTGCTATGTTATGGTTGGAGCGGTGGTGGTGGAAGAGTTGTTGTTGTTGTGATTGTTGTGGTTGTTGTGGTTGTTGTTGTTGATGTTGGGAGTGGAGCAAGAACAGTTGGAGAGTCTGCTTATGACGTTATGAGATCAATAACCAGAGTGGTGATGAATAGGGGCCGTAACCATTGACTGAACCTGTGATTCAACATTGTCGTTTTCTGAATAGATCTTAACCTTTAGCTTGTAAAGGGTTTGTTCCTTTAGATAATTCTAAAAGGCAAAAAATGAAACAACTGATTTGTAAACACTAATTGATTATGCGAAACTAATCAATCATGCTACGAAGAACAATATAAAAAACACAAAAAGAACTTTATATAAACTATATAAGGCTTATGAACTAGAGTCTTAGGTTTGCTGAAGAAGACCTTTTGAATCTTACCTCATTGTTTTGAACTGTGACTTAGTAATCTCCTAAAATTTATTGATCATTTTGGATGATTCTATGAATTTCTAAGAGATAGGGGAATGAGGACTGACAATAATGTTTCATCCATATTGTTGAAATCACCACTGCCCCCAACATTCTTCATCACATAAAGCGCCATTGAATATGCCATCCACTTGAAAATGCATCAGAATCAACTTCAAATCAGGCATAATAAGAATCAATAGTAAATAAGCGATTAGGGAAGTAGATTCAATCAAGAGTAAATTTTCCTCCTCTCAAGAATAGACAAATGAATGATTTCACCAACATTTGGCACCTGTGGAACATATGGCATGGTAGCAGTACAAACAGATTGACCTACCACGTACTAAGTAAGTTAATACTGGTTCTACTTCTATAGGCAGCCCTCAATTTTATTGAGATGGCAAAATTCCTCATTTCTTCTCAAAAGCTTGTCTTGGCATCATCCCAGAGCTTAGCAACCACTTTCTTGAGAATTCTTCTTTCTCAAATCATATGCAAGACTTGTTCAATCCCCCCCCCCCCCAAACCACACAAGGGTACATGGGTCATCTGATGTTACCTTCCGTAGCCAGCATCTCTTCGGAATCTTGTACAACCATTGTCTTTAGAGGAACTTCAGAAGGTTTTTTATGTCAGTCAAGCAACATCTTCTACAGGAATCCTTGTCCTGATGAGGTGTAGGTGGAAGCAAGTATGTATTGCCTGAGTAGGTCCTTTATCTTTTCCTGATGACCTGCAATATAAGAATCTGGGAGTATCCTCCATCCACAATAAATAACCTGATTTTTCTCTACACTAACAGTGTATATAGTTCATTGAATTGTAGAAATCAAGAGTCCAAACATCCAAAAAGGACCAGTTCCTGCCACATTTGGTTATCTTCAAGAAAATCAATGTGCAGAATTCTCTAACTACCCTTTTGGGTCCTTTTTTATATACTCTAAAGGCTTTTACTAGTGGTTAGTATCCACAGCAAATAACCTCATCAGATTTCCAATCAAATTGCCTAAGAATCTAAGTTAAAATTGTCAAGGGCACCCAAAAGGTCTCATGAAACAAATACAAGGTAGTTACCTCTTAATGCATTCATAAGTTTCTAGTTTAGGTTTGGTCACTATATACCTATTAAGTAAATATCCAACAGTATTTACTGCCTGCCCAAAATGGGATATGGTTAAAAGTGAAGTCTGCTACTCTATCAGTTCTAGACTTGCCCTTCAATTTGGTCCTGTTATTTCATTCTGCCAACACAATTCTTGTGGAGTTCTACCACACTAAACTCCCTTTTAATTATTCCTTTCTTAACACATAATTCAATCATAGCATGGTTACTTTAAACACTGGTCCCATTAGTCAAAAAACATATAATGATTTTACATATAAGATTCAATTGGTTTCCTAAACCGCTATGATAAATTTAACAAATGATTTTCAATGTTTATCCTTTGTAGCTAAGAAATCTACCCAACTAAATCATGTTGAAATCATCAGTGCACAACCAAACAGTACCTTTTCTTGTTAATACTTTCCTACAAGACAGTCCAAATAAGTCCATATAAAGTAATTCTGAGAGGGCCTTTTCTGATGATTATATTCTAACTTGGGCCTTACAGTGAGGGCCTTGTGTGCCATACCCTTCTGCAGGCAAGCATATGTGAGTGATCATTCACAAAAACTTTGAAGGTAAACCTCTAATTATGTTACCTATAAACAAGTATGTTTTTAATTTTGAAATTCCAATATGACCTAATCTCCAGTGCCCAAAAATTTAGACTCATACTAGCTGTAGGGCATATGAAACAATAATAATTTAGTACCTCTAAGGAATAATGTTCTTTAAATCCGCTGTACACATGCATCCTTTCTAGAGCTTCTAAGTACCACACTTGACTTTCATCAAGATGCTAAAGCTAGGAGACATGGATAAGGCATTCAGATCTCAAGAAAAGAGCACTATTTGTTGTCACACATTTAAGAGACGATAGAATTAGTTAAACTTGAGATACATCTACAAAATAAACTATCATCAAAGTTCTAAATTAGCATATTAGATTATTACCTTACCCGATATTTTACCTCCTTTGGGGGATCGACTTCAAAAGCCACAAAGTCCACCATTATAATCTTACATAGTCCGTAAAGATAACTTTGTGCCAGTCATAGCTAAGTAACCACAATCCACCACTGCAGATGATTCCAGCAACAAGATCTCTGGAATGCCCTACACAAAAAGTAAGAGAAATATTATTCTCCAGAAGTGACCCAAGCCATTACAGACTTGGAAATCCCTTTTGGGTCAACATACTCAACCTTCTTGAGCATGAAATATCCACTGTCTTTGGACACATGATCCAAGTAATTTACCTTAGGCCTCCAAACCCACCTTGACTTTTTAAGGTCAGTATCCATCTTACCCTTACCAGTATTAACTACTGCTCTTGTCCCAGCAATAGTCATATTTGTGAACTCCCACAAGTTATAAACGATCAAGTTTAATTAAGTCTTTCGTTCTAAAAGCTGGATATTAATGTATGTAAGACCTCTTGCGATATAGTGTGAATATGGAGCCCTTGGTCCTTCATTGTCCCCCATTCTAGGTACTTAATTGAGTGTCTCTAATAAACATCTCACTATTCTTGTGCTATTTTGCGGAGCCAAATTGTCCTATCTACAGTACTAACATGTCCTAGCATTACTAACTGGCCTATGCAGTATAACTTAGAACTGGCACCTATACATCTAACGTTGTGAAACTGCATCTATTTCTTTACTTATTTTCGCTCAACAGGACATATCAAACAACCTGTTCTTGTTTAGACTTACCTGTTGGGACAAAAGTCATTATAAATAGAGGGTAAGTATGAATTTTTTGAAGATTAACCTTTTTAGTATATCCCATACTGATATGGTCCACCCTTGGACCATTATTGACCACAGATTATTAACTTAGGTTACTTGACATCATGTTTGTCCATGGAAATTACAATCATTGATACAAAAGGAGCAGTACTTTTTAACAGACAAAGCAAGCTTTTATTTTTCTACAACACAAATTTCCTTGTTTTTCTATAAGTGAAGTATTTTGTATCCAAGTTTATATCAACTCTAGTTTTAACTGGTTTGGTCTCATTTAGTCTTAACAGACTAACATTTGCACTCAGACACATCATCCTCATCAGCTGAATTCGCAATACCCTCAAATGATACCTTATCGTTTGATAATATCTGATTTATAAATGTATTAGGTTTTGAGTATTGCTTCATTTTTTTACCTACAACACTCTTTTTTAGTATTAATATCAGTTGTTTTTTGACACAAATATTTAACGTTCCTAATGGCATAATTTCAGCTAAACCTGCAAATGATATGACACTCTTGGGATAGAAAGTTCCCGTGTTATAGGAGGGGGAACAGATCATGAAACCCATCTACTTTAGAGAAACTAACAATTGCTAGTGAGATTCTCTTCATCACTTGATTTTGACATCAAAAACACTCAGAACTATCTCCATTCAGTTTTCATAATTGTTACTTCATTTCCATTCAATTGTGTGCCATATCCTAAACTAGTTTTAATCTCTAGCACTCATTTGACTGTTATAATTCAACAAGATTACTTGGATGAATCTTCCCATTTTCTAACTTTAATTTTAACTCATTCTTTTCTTAACAACTTTCTCTAATTCTAGTAAGGTTGTTAAATTTTTTAATTTCGTTGCATTTAAGCTCATATTTATTTGCAACACATATATTTCACCCCAAGCCAATTCAATCTTTTTCATGTACATATCCTAGATTCTAGGGACTCTAAGGCTAACCTCATTACCCTGAAATATTTCTAGTCTTTCTCTGCTAGTTTTTCTCTCTCACTATCATAAATTCTTTTGAAGAGTTTTTAAAAAGATTTAAGACATTGTTTTAGAACATATTTGTTACCTCATTGTCAGAAGAACTTTGATGAACTTGATCAAGAAATTAAAGCATAGTTGACTTGGTTATACTTCAAAATCATACTCTATTCATAGCCTACCTAACCAACTTGAGCCACCAGTGCCTGTAATGAAGATTCATTGTGTGGTGGCATGCTCCTGCATTGTCACAAAAAGATCTTTTCCCGTTGATTCCTCCAGATCAGGAATTCCCTACAAAGTGCCCTTTATCTGTGACAGTTGTAGCACTCAATTTTGATTATCAGTGAAACAGGTTGTTTTCTTTGAATCCATGTTCCTTCCTGTCTTCAGAATGAATTTCCTCACTCTGAAATCAAGCATAGCCACCTTCCATCTAAGATCCATTCTTCGAAGTCAACTTCATCAAACTGACTAAAAATCCCTCATTTCTCTCAATTCTAATATGATTGTGTAGTTGTGTTCACATGCAAAGAAAGAGCACGCACATCATGAGCACTATAGGGTGAGATGTAAACTTGACTAATTCTCCAAGCAGTAAAAACCCCAAAATCTCCACTAGCAGTACCAACTTCAATAGTACACGCTATTGTTATCAGAGGAAAGAAATGCCTAATTACTGAAAGTAGAAGTGAACTTGAAGACCTTTTCATCCATCTTCATAGACCTAAGGTTGTTGTATAGGTCATCAATATCAACTCATCAATGTCTGTCTTATTTCTCCATGATTAAAGCAATTTGAATTCCATGAAGGAGGAAGACTTCTTATGAACATCTGGTTGATATCTTCCATTTGAGATAATGGACACCTAAGAGTAAGCCACTTAAGATGATGACCAAATGAGTTTTTGAGGAACCAATCATAAGCCATTCCAGACTTTTCAATTTGATTCATATATAGAAACATCTTTTTCAATCCACTGATTTTTTTAGAGAAACATTATTGTACATGCAATCTTCTTGGATTTCTTCTAATACCTACCAAACCTTGATTTCTATGATTGCATCCTAGAGTTGACTTTGGCATTATACAACATTGTAAACTTGATATAGTGGTATTCAATCAAGTCTTTACTAAAGCCAATGCTCCTGTAACTCTTTCCTGATTCCTTATTTCGTACTCCAGTTCTTTAGGTAGTCCTTTAGGCAGCAGGAATAGCAGATGTTTTTTCTCTCAGTTTGAGAGGTGCTACTGCCTCTTCTTCTTCAATCACCCTTATACAAAATACATCCCATTAGATTCTATGGACTGTGTGACAGATATATTGTCGCATACTCTATTGCTTTCCTATTAGTAAGCAAAGAATCTCCAACCATAGTATGATTGCGACAATTATCATAGCTGAGAAAGTGGTGGAGAAAAGTTCTTGTTTCAGCCACATACAATTGAGAACTTCTTATTCAGATAAAAATAAAGAGAGTTGCCACTCTATCAAGCTCTAAACCCACTGTTGAACGATTTCTGAAAAGGAACTATAACCTGATAGCTTGTAAAGGGAATAATTCCTATTATTATAATTCTAAAGCAACAAATAATTAATAAACCCTATTTTAAACACAATTAGATAATGCCGAGACAAACAAATTCTCACTAATGCAATAAAGAACATTATTAATAATCACAAAAGAACTTATATATTATAACTTGAATCTGCCTAGGTAAATCAGGATTACAAAAACTATGTAATAGGCAGAATAGATCTTAATTGATTTGATGTAAGAACATATCAACTAACAATTGCCCAGGTTTCTATTATAAAAACAAAGAAAACCCTAATGGGCTTTACAAAACACGTTAAGAGATAATGCATATCTATTCCTAATTTATCTCATGCATATCTCATAACCAGTACTAATACAATATACTAGCAGTACTAATAGTAACTAACAATACTAACTATTACTAGCAGTACTAACATTGTACTGGCAGTACTAACTACAAAGCTAGCAGTACAAAGACTTAGACTTATTTCTTCAATCTTCATTAACAACATTAAGTCTTCACTAGCAGTATTAATCTTGATCCAGCAGTATTAACTTGTAGAAGCTTCAGAATCCTAACAGTTTTCTTCGGTTCTTCTTCTCGTGGCTTCTCCATGAAGAACTGATCAGTGAAGCTGAGTTCTTTTTCAAGATATTATAGAGAAGACAGGGTTCCAATGGAGCTTGCAGGTTCTTCAAGAATCACCTGATCTTTAGTTGGGAGTTTGAGGTTCACCTGAACATTTGGGTAAGCAGTAGTAGTAAACTCTTCATCCAATTGCTCAGGGTTTTGTTGAGTAGAAGAATCAGAGACCGCTAAGTCCATGGGTTCAAGGTTTGGTCCAACATGAACCACATGACTTGGTTAAGGTTGAAACACTGCAGCATTACCAAGGTTTGATCTAGCTTGGCCTTCATCTTGTTTACCAAGGTCTGATCCAGCGTGGCCTTCATCTTGAAATGCATCTTTCTCTTTGTTAACAGGAGTCACTTCCTCATCAGGCTCTGTTTCACTATCTGCAATAGCTAGTTCAGCATCCAAGGAAGGAGATTCAGCATTTCCAGAAGGTTCGGTGGTCATAGGAGTGCGCCTCTGAAAGATAAATTGATCGGCTGGGCTCTTCTTCTTTAGAGTCTGAAGGGTGAGTAGATCACGAGCAGCTTGTTCTTCAATGACTTTCTCTTTTCCCTTTCCTTGTACTTCTGGAAGCGGTTGAAATCTCCCAGAGTCTGGTTCCCATATCACCACAGTACGAGTTAGTCCCTGATTCTTTGCCTCAAGATCTTTCAAGCTTAGTTCCATAGCCCGTTGTTAGTCAGCTTCCTCATCATCAACCCTAGGTTCTGAAATAGGAACACCTTCTTCGGCAAATTTATCCACCAACTTGAGGGGACTTTTAGGCTTGCGCCTTTTCCCACTAGACTAGCCTTTGATCTTTTAGCTGGTGAGGGTTCATCAGGAGTTTCCTTGACTAGTTTTGCTTCTTTTCTGGAACTGATTTTGATGGTTTAGTGGGTGCTAGTTTAGGTTTGGGTGGATGTGAAGAAGTTGATTTAGGTTTTGAAGCTTTGTCACCAGCAAGAGGTTCAGGTACTGCTCCTTCTTCCGCCTTACCATGTTCTCCATTGAGATATTGTTAATACTCAGCGACATGAGCCAGGTATCTGTTGTAGTATGGTGCTTTTTTAATCACATTAGTGAGAAGATCATCAGGTATCGGCATACCAAATACTTCCCTACCATCTTTTCCAACAAACCTGAGATTGCCCAGAACGTTCTCATCATGGATGATTAATTTGGTGAATATGATGCTTGGGATAAGCAGAGGAGTGGACTTCTTCTTTCCTTATGAAGCCATTGTCAGCCTCTTCTTATCAGTGAGGATGATTTGTATCGATTGAACAAATTCTTCCCAAATCCTCTCAACATAGTCGATGTTGGAGCGATGAATGATACCCCAAAGAATCTTGTCAGCACCGGAAGCTTGGCCTAACATGTCCAGCAGTTTTTACCCCGTAGGCACATGTTTTGAATCAGGACAAGATGGCTCTCCAATGGTTGAATAGAGATCTATTAACGGACATTGCCATACATTAATCAGTGAGCAATACAGGATATCCCAGTGTGTTGACATATTCGATAACTGCATCACTCAAAGGTGGAGCCACAAATGGATTGTTATCATTGATTGGTGTGATTTGAAGTGCATCTCTGAGAATATCTTTGTGAAGATTGACCCATTGCTCATCCAACTGACAGCTGTATATCCCAGTAGTTGAGTCATAACGCATGGTGTCCCAAAACTGCTGAATGTAAATTGCAGGAATCAAAGAAGATGCCGTGAAGGCCCTGAAGAAATTAGTAATTTTCAGTATGGCCACAACAACCTTGAAGATTGGATTCCTCTGTGACTTCAGTACATCTAACATGTAGTTACTCTTGCCGATAGGCACCTATTTGCGTAATGGTAAAATCTGATCATCTGTTCTAGTCGGTGGTGCGATAGCAGGAGCTTGTTCAGCAGGAACATCATTGACAGGGATATTCATGTCAGCCATAGTATCTGCACAGGTAAATCCAACAGCAAGACATACATACAGATATATGATGTTAGATGGGAGCAATTGCTCAACGAGATATATATGCAATAATGGATTTCACTGAGATAAGACACTTAAGCCACCCTGAGACAGAGGTCAATAGGTTTGGTCAATTCTAAAGTCAACGGAAGTCAACCTTGGAATGAGTTGACACAAGGCTATTTGACAAATTGCTAACACAATCAAATGACAACTCGCTAGAATATTCTATTAAGGATACTCAACTCGCTACTGACAACTCGCTAGAATATTATATTAGGAATACTCAACTCGCTACCAAATTAGAAAATTTTGAAATAGAGGGTTGAATATTTTAATATTAGCCAAAATCTTCCTCAACTCACTATAGGATAGCGAGTTGCCTGTTTACAATTAAATAATAGAATAAATTCAGCTCGGTAATGTCAACTCGCCATGAATATTTTATTAAAAATACTTAACTCGCTATTAAATTTGGAACATTTAAAATAAAGGGTTTAATATTTTAATAATAAAAAATATCTTCCTTAAGTCGCTACTGGATAGCGAGTTGCCTGATCATAATCAAATAATAGAATATATTTAACTCGCTAAGGCAAACTACAACTCGCTAATATGCAACTGCATCAACTCGCTACCAAGAAATATCACACAACTCGCTACTAAGCACACAGTCAGCACACTAAGTCCTAAAATCACTTAAACCAACAAACAAGTTCAAGGAAGCACATGTTTAATACTTAGACAACATCATCAAACATACTGCAACATTTAGAAACAACAATCAACAACACACAACGATCTTTGTTGGGATCAAGAAGCCTTTAATGAAGAAACTTGATGATTAACAAGATGAATATCAAGTTTAAGGGAGGATTGTTGGGAATTAAAGTCTTCATACTTTGTACTGCCAGCCATAATTTAGTACTGCTCAAGATACATGGAAATATGCTAAGTATTGGAAACTGCCAATACTAATCAGTTAGTACTGCTAGAGTAAACTTAGTACTGCTAGAGCAAAGTTAGTACTGCCAGTACTAACTTAATATTGCTGAAGGATTTAAGACTGCTGGTGAAGACTGAAGAAAATATTCTAAGTAGTTAGTACTGCTAGCACAAAGTTAATGTTGCTAGTGAATATTGTTAATGTTGATTGAAGAGATTACCTGCTGATTAAAGTCAATGACTGAAGATGTTAATGCTGATTGGGAAACAAGATATGCTAAAGAAGGAAACGAGATCAACATTATTGATGGAGTGATGATATGCTTTAAAGAGAAGATTTAGTTTCCTTATACAGTTTCCTTGTAATTAATTGTATTAATTATGTTTCCTTGTAAGTCTTATGATCTCTCTATATAAAGAGATCATAGACACATAGTTTTGGTATCGAGAAAAAGTGTGTGTAGAGATATAGCTTCAAGGTTGTAAACCCTAGTACTAGCCAGAGTACTCGTATTATTCATCATAATAATATTGAAGCTTTTTGGTTACATTTGTGTTCTTTCATATTCACTGTTTTATTCATAATTCTTCTAGGTATTAAAGAGTAGATTCCGCATACTCTTTAATATTCAACACAAAGTTTCTATCAGTGTTATTTTGGATTTATCCAAGGTAACATATTCTTTATACAAGCTAAAGAATCGATCAAGGATTGGGATCAACAAGTGGTATCAGAGCAGGTGTTCTGAAACTTTGATCTAGAAGAAACTATCAAGAAGAATCCTTTACTCACAAGGAAGAGATGGCTCCTATGGCTCTTTCAGACTCTGAGGTAACTACTTGTTCTAAATCATGTCTAAAAAACTATGAAACTCTTAAAAAGCAATATGATGATTTGAGAATAGAGCTAAACCAATCAGAGTTCAATTTAGCCAATTATAAAAGAGGTTTAGCTTCTGTGGAAGAACGACTAGTCTTCTACAAGAAAAATAAGGGTATGCTTTGTGATCAAATTGCTGTTCTTAAAAGAGATGCCTCATTTAATGAATCAGAAATTAATGCTCTTAAGATTCAGATAGAAAGACTTAAGAAAGAAAAAGAGAGCAATCAGTTTAAAATTGACAATTTTGAAAATGCTTCTAAGAGTTTGGATAAATTGATTGGAAGCCAAATATCTGATAACAATAGAAAAGGTGTGGGGTATAATGCAGTTGCACCTCCACCTACAGGCTTATTTTCACCCCCTACTATTGATTTGTCGAGCTCTGGTCTTGAGGAGTTTCAACAACCTGAGTTTAAAGGCTATGGATTAAGGGCCAATAAAAGTGTTTGTGAAAATTCTTCAAATGAGACTAAGAAAAATTCTGATGCTCCTTTGATTGAAGAATGGGTTTCTGATAATGAGGATGAAGTTGAGTCTCCTGTTGCGGTAGAAAAGAAAACTGTTGTTCCTACTATTCCTAAAGTTGATGTTGTTAGACCAAAACAACAAGAAAAACCAGTTAGGAAAACAGTTAAGTATGCTGAGATGTACAGATCAAAAGGTCCTAGGGGAAACCAAAGAAATTGGAATAATCTGAAGTCCCAACAACTAGGAAGTAACTTTGTAATGTATAACAAAGCATGTTATGTTTGTGGAAGTTTTGATCACCTCTAGTATACATGTAAACAAAAGAGACAGCTAAATGGTCAAAGGGAGGAAAAACCAGTGTGGAATAATGCAAGAAGGGTGAACCATTAAAATTCTCTAAGAATTACTCACCCCAATCCAAAAAGACATATGGTTCCAAGAAAAATCTTAACTAGGTCTGGCCCAATTTTACTTAATACTGCCAGACAAAGTCATTTTAATGCTGTTAGGACGAATCGGGTTAATGCAGTTAAGGCCTCAGCATGTTGGGTTTGGAGACCTATCAAACCTAATAGTGCATCAATCACTTTGAAGAGATATGACTATGTTGATGTAAGAGGCAGATCCAGGTCTGTAATGGCTTGGGTTCCCAAGAAGGTCTGATTTTCTTATTTGCAGGGCAACCCAGAAACAGAATTGGAAGATTCAGTGAGGTTAAATAGCCCTGAAGACAAAAAGGTAACAAGAGCAAGAAAGACTTGGTTATAAAGCAGCTATGAAATTGCAAGATCAATTTGATGATGAAAAGAGAGCAGGAGCAGAGTTGACACAAGAAAATGACAAGTCACAATACAAGAAGTGTTTAGATACATCCTCCTAGTGAAGATAAAGCTTCTTATCAAGAAACTTGAAGATTCAGAAGATGAACATCAAGTTTAGGGGAGGATTGTTGGGATCAAGAAGCCTTTAATGAAGAAACTTGATGATTAACAAGATGAATATCAAGTTTAGGGGATGATTGTTGGGAATTAAAGTCTTCATACTTTGTACTGCCAAGCATAATTTAGTACTGCTCAAGATACATGGAAATATGCTAAGTGTTGGAAACTGCCAGTACTAATCAGTTAGTACTGCTAGAGTAAACTTAGTACTGCTAGAGCAAAGTTAGTACTGCCAGTACTAACTTAATACTGCTGAAGGACTTAAGACTGCTGATGAAGACTGAAGAAAATATTCCAAGTAGTTAGCACTGTTAGCACAAAAGTTACTACTGCTAGTGTTAGTTACTACTGTTAGAGTAATATTGATGCTGCTCAACCAAAGTTAATGCTGCTAGCGAATATTGTTAATGCTGATTGAAGAGATTATATGCTAATTAGAAGATTTCAACTGAAGTTAATGCTGATTGAAGAGATTATATGTTGATTGAGAAGATTTATGAGAAAGTATTTAATACATTTGACTGCATGTTTAGGAAAATATTAAATACTTAGTCATTGTATTCAATATGTTTGACTAAATACTTAGGAAAATATTGTAGAAACTTTGTAGATCCCAATGATAGATCTTTCAGCCTGTTAGTAGGGTGGTAGATGACTTGTATAAATACAAGAGGCTCTGAAATGATCACTAGTGTCTAAGCGGAATATAAACACAAGTGCTAAGAAGAACAATAATTATAAGGACTAAGATCGTTTCTAATAATTTGATTTTACTAACTATATGAAATGTGTTCTGAAGGTGTACATTTCACTATGTAGGAAACCCTAATAGCTTTTAATACATAAACGCGTATAAAAGGTATGCATATCACTTCCTAATATAACTCATGCATATCCTAACTAACTATTACATTTGTACTACCCGGACTAACTATAACATTACCAGTAGTAACCATTAATGTACTACCAGTACTAATGACAATATTACTCTACCAGGAGTAACTAATATGCTACCAGTAGTAATGACTATATCTACCAGTAGTAACTATGAATACAATATTCCTAATAATCCTCCCCTAATCTTGAATTTGACTTGCTTAAGTTCAAGTTTCAATGATAGATCTTCGTCTTGAGCACCATGAGGATTGAAGTAGTCATTCTGCAAATAATTATGACAAAGTCTGAGTTTACATTCTAAAAGTACTTAATGAAATGGCTTACGCAAATGGGTCAAAAAGGGTATTGTCATTTATGAGTTAACGTTTTACGTTTTCAAGGTGTTGATTTATATCGTTGGCTTTAGGGACGACTTTACAATTATAAGTACCTATACATGAATTTATACTACTACGCGTCGTAACGTATATTTACAAGTCCATGTGATTTATATCTAAAGAAAATATAAACATTATTTGTGAGTTACTAAGTTTATATATGTTTTTCTTATCGCGCTTATTTATTTATATCGTAGTCATTAAATAATTTGTCGGAATTATCAGATTTATGTATCACGGTTCGCTCAGCTCGATTAAATTTCTTATTAGAAAAAATACGCTTTTAATCCGTTGACTTTCCAAATAATAATATATATAATATATACAACTGTTTATATTTTATATTCTTTTACTTTTATAATTTTTCACCTTTAAAAACCCGAATAAACTTCTAAATATTTTTAGCATCAAAGAATTTATATTAACCGCGTTTAGCTTATTTATACGTTTATAATTAATTTCGCCGTACATTTTTATTTTCGCGAAAATCATTGTTTTTATAGGTTTTTTTTTTCTTTTAACATTTGTGATAAAATCCCATTTCGTTAGCTAGTTTACCAATTCGCTTGAGTCATGACATGGGATGACCCAAGAATCGTAAACCGCATGCTTCCCTATTCTTACGGTCTAAACATTGGCTTGTTAAACATTACTAGTGTTATTCAATAATGAAGTCCTAAGGCCACCCAATTCCCTTGCTTTTTCTGATTTTGGTCGTGCTCATTGGGTTATAACCACTTGGTTTTTGTGTTCATTCTTTACCTATGTTTATATAATAGGTCACCATGTTTCTTACTTTTTCTTTTTGGTTGATCCAAATGACGCAACAACAGTGAGTCTTACACTCATTGTTTTTGGCCTCCTATCTTTCTGTTACCCAGCCGACGCAACATGCATATTCTAGCTTTATATATATATTTTGCATATGATTCGTGGCTTGTGTGTTTAACCACTGGGTGGCTAAATTTTGAGACACCAAGCGACTTCTTGTTTCATGCAGAAATGCAGCCGCAACAGTAAGTATTAACTTGCCATTAATCGCTTGCTAGCATGTGATACGAGTGGGGGTTTTGTTTCAAAACAACACGCACTGTGTGCTCTTTCTTGCAGCATAAATGACACACACACAGCGAGCAAGACTCGGCTGTGGTATGCACCTACAACGAGCAAGACTCGGCTGTGGTTTGGCTTGGGTTTCGTGGACATGCTTATGCTACACGTCGAGGGTTCCGTATGAGGGTTTCCCTCATATTTCATGCGAAACCCCTAGGGTTTGTTAACCCCTTACGAATTTGGTCACGGCATGTTTAAAGTTCATACAAGATTTCTTGTTTCGTTAATAGTCTTATACGCGGAAGGTGTGGTTTACAAATTAGGTTATAGTTGTTATTTTGTGTGTGTGACGATGGTTTTTGCATGCGTGCGTAAGCACAAATCATGCATGCGTTATATGTGCCGTGTATAGCCTAGGCAAGGCCGAGACCTTTGGTCGGCTTGCCAAGGTTGGTGTGGCTTTGGTCTTGGTTGCAATATGGGTTAAATGTCATGGTAAACTAGAAAAGACTCACTAAGGTCCAAGCTTGATAGATGACGAGAAAAGATGGTGGTGATGAGAGAAACTCGAACCTCCCTTGCTTCAACCCTTTAAAACCTGACGCTTCCTAGCCCTTGAGTCCAACGAAAACGAGAACCTAACTATCACCAATTTGTGTAATCTTTGTTTTTAAATTTTAGTTGAGATAAGTTTGTTCGTGCATGGTGTCTCATTTATACACAAGGTCTTTGATTGGTTACTGAAATGTTGCATGTGGAATGACCCTATACTACTATTGAACCATAGTGTAGTTTTCTAATATTGTTAGTCTTTATTTTCTTTTCATAATATTGTTAGAGAATCTCCACTATTCGTGTCATTTGAAATTGTATCAGTTGTATAATATGATAGAAATTTTCAAAGTAAGAAATGGGTAGGGTAGTGTGTAAGGTTTTGTAATGATAGTGTTTTCTCATTATATATATTGGTTGCCATATGTATTTATATGCATACATATCTGATATGGGTTTTTATATGAATATATATATATATATATATATATATATATATATATATATATATATATATATATATAATTTATTTTATCTTTGTTGAATCCAATTATAGTTGTCATGGTTATAAATTTGTATGTAGGCGGTTTTATAAGGTGCTACAAGTAAATGGCCTCGTTTCACAAAAGTGAAATAAGTATGGTTTTTATTGTTACGCGTTCTAAAATATCCTTTTAGACACAGAGTAATAATGGTGATATTCGCGTGCAAATTAAACTTTTCATGACAAAAAGTAATGCATTGACGATCATAAAATGACTCCTTGTTGAAATTAACGGTAAATTTGCAAACTTTCAGTACATGACTTTTACTTAACGAAAAGAGAATCTAATTTTTCTTACGGGGTGCCGCATTTTCTGACATTGAAGACAGTCATGGACCTAGTGACGCTATGCACAACCCTCCCCAGCCACTCAAACTATAACAACCATGACTTGAGCAGGTTAGTCAAACCGTTAGTGTTGACTTATGTATCTGTTGCAATGTATGGGTTATGTGTTATTTGTGTTTATTCGTGTTTATATGTGTTTATGTGGGTTATGTGAGATTTGATAATCTAATCATTGAGCGTGATCGTCTCATTTGGGATTGATTGGTGTTGGATTTTTGTTAAGTTCATTTCGTTAATTTTATTGACAAGAAATAAATTTTGGTGATTTAAGCGGTTCGTGTTAATTGTATACGTAATTATTACGTATTCGTATATTTTTGTGTTAGTGGATTTAAGATAAGATTAGGTTTTGGAGTTGGATTATGTGGAAAATATGACCTTTGAGAAGGGAATGAGTTTTGTAAAAATATAGAGTTTAATGAAATTTCTAAAAATAGGAAGTATGTTGGTGAAATGAAAAGTTATTTTTATAAAGTAATTTATAAGCAAAATGGTTTACCAAATTAGCTTGGGTTTTTATAAAAACTGTGTATAAAACGATCTTTGTAAAATATATTTTTTTTATTATAAAAAGCAGGTTTAAAGTGATTCATAGGTTTGTAAGGTAGCTGACCATTAAGATAACCATCTCTAGATTTTTATGACAACCAGAATAAATTTTTCAAAGATTACATTTAAGACAATTTCATTATTATTTAAAATGATTTTTTTTACTTAAAGTGACTTTCTTAATTTAAATCGATTTTTATAAAAACATTATTTAATTTGGTCTTTCGAGTAAAGTCGATAATTGGTATAAGAATTTCCGTCTTTAGTATTGATTTTTTTTATGTGTTCATTTGTTGTGGTACGCTTGTTGATTTTCTTTCGTTGCGTTTTCCATCGGTGCATTACGTATCATTCTTTCAAACTCAGGATTCTTATGTCATTTGATCCACGTCTATTTGCATATGTTGAATCTCCTATATGCATTCTAGCCTTTGACTCGATATTCGTTATCCTATTCGATTGTTCGTAACCCTTGGAGTTGGTTGATACCATTGAGTCGTGGAAGCTTTGATGTGCTTATGGGAATGGACCGGTTGTCCAAGAGGAAGTTTGGGATAGTATGTCATGAGAAGGTGGTTAGGATACTGTTGGAAGGTAATGAGATACTTCGGGTTCATGGTGAACGTACTCAAGGAGTCGTGAAAACCTTAATGAACACTAAGGTAGGTGAATCGAAATTGAGTGATATTTCCGTCGTACGAGATTTTATTGACGTGTTTCTGGAAGACTTGTCGATGACCACCACGACGACAAGTGGAGTTCCGCATAGATTTGGTTCATGGAACGACGTCAGTTGCGAAGTCTCCATATCAACTAGCACCCTTGGAAATGCAAGAATTATCTGAGCAACTTCGAGAGTTGCAAGACAAGGGTTTCATATAACCTAGTCATTTTCCGTAAGGAGCACCAATGTCATTTTTTAAGAAGAGAGCATGAGTTCATTTGAAGTTAGTGTTTGAATTACTGAGGAAGGAGAAGTTGTATGCTAAGGGTTATAGTGTGAGGCAAGTGTAAAAGAATTAGGGAAGTCTAGATGTCACCATCCGAAATATGATTATTCTTAGGATTGGCAGGTTATTACCTACGTTTCATCGCAAACTTTTCTAAGATTGTTAAACCCACGACGTTCATCGTGAATTTTTTTAAGATTGTTGAACCCCCTTACTTCCCTAACTGAGAGGAATCAGAAGTATGAGTGGAGCGTAGAACAAGAAGAGGCTTTTCAGACTTTGAAGAATGATTTGTGTGATACTCCGATAAAGCGAATGTAGTGGGTGATGCGTTGAGTAGAAAGGAGAGAGTGAAATCAAGACGAGTAAGAGGAATGATACTGGCAGCCCAAAGTGAGGCGTTCAAGCAAGAGAACGTACTCGCAGAAAGGCTACATGGTTTAGATCAACAGATGGAAAGAAAAGGAGACGAGAGTTTGTACTTTATGGATCGAATTTGGGTTCTATTGGTAGGAAGTGTAATGGATGAGGCCCATGCATCAAGGTACTTGGTACATCCGGGAGCGGATAAGACGTACTATAACCTTGGAGACATGTATTGGTAGCCACGTGTAGAAAAGG
The DNA here is from genome assembly GCA_026074375.1 of Tanacetum coccineum. Taxonomy (NCBI): domain Eukaryota; kingdom Viridiplantae; phylum Streptophyta; class Magnoliopsida; order Asterales; family Asteraceae; genus Tanacetum; species Tanacetum coccineum. The sequence goes on along the minus strand of BQNB010102772.1, from coordinate 4,695 downwards.
ATATAGCTACCTATGTTAGCAATTGTCGGATTTGTTTAAGAGGTGAAGGCTGCAATGTCAAAGACTTTTGGCTTGCTGCAACAGCCTGAGATACTTGAGTGAAAATGAGATAGAATCACCATGGATTTTATCACTAAATTTCCAAGGTCAAAGTAGTGAGTATGATGTGAATTGGGTGATGGTCGATAGACTGACCAAGTTAGCTCATTTACTAGCTATACAAGAAGATTGCAAGATGTGAAGTTGGCAAGGATTTATATTGATGAGATAATAGCAAGGAATGGAATTCTGGTGACGATCAACTCAGATTGAGATGGATGATTTACCTCGTGGTTTTGGCAGACGCTGCAGAAAGTGTTAGATACGCGATTGGATTTGAGTACTGCTTAGCATCCTCAATCAGATGGACAAACGGAACGTATGAATCAAACTTTGGACGATATAATGAGGGCATGTGTTAACGATTTTAGTGGTAGTTATCAATTAAGCATTTGATGTGCTCCGTTTGAAGCTTTGTATGGTAGGAAATATAGGTCGCCTGTTCTATGGGCATAGATTAGAGAAAGTAGCTTGATTGGACCTGAGTTAGTACTAGAGACGACAGATAACGTGGTATTGATTAAGGAAAAGCTCAAAGCGGCGAGAGATCATCAAAAGAGCTATGTTTAGTTTAGGCGTAAGCCGTTAGAGTCTGAGTTGGGAGATCATGTATTGTTAAAGGTGTCAACTTAGATGGGCGTAGTGCATTTTGGAAAGAAGGGTAAGTTAGCACCAAGATACGTAGGACCGTTTGAGATCCTTGAAAGGATTGTCCTTGTAGCGTATATGTTGAGCTTACCTAAGGAGTTAAATAGCGTACGCGACACCTTTCATGTGTCAAATTTGAAGAAGTGTTTGGGGAATGCTAATTTGCATGTGCCGTTGAACGAAATCAAAATCGACAAGACTTTACGTTTTGTTGAGGAACCTGTAGAAATTATGGATCGTGAGATTAAGAGTTTGAAACGTAGTAGAATACCACATGTGAAAGTTTGTTTGAATTCAAAGTGTGGTCCCGAGTTCACTTGGGAACGCGAAGACTATATGAAGTCTAAGTATCCTCATTTATTTGTTGATCGTGTTGTTTAACCAACTAGTTAACCTCAGGATGAGATTTCCATAAGGAGGGGATACTGTGACAACCGTGATTTGAGCAGGTTAGTTTATACCTTTAGAAATGGCTAAGTGTCCATTTTGTATGTATCTTGCGTGCTATGTGTTCTATATGTATGTTGAAGTGGGTTACTTATGTGCATGATGTCATTTTAGAAGTAAATGATTATCTTATTTTGTGTACATATGAGTTTGGTGTTAAGTATTCCATTTGTTCACGTGATAATGGAAATGAAAGACGTGTTGCATGCATTGCTACGTCAATAGTTGGATAATTAAGTGTTAAGCGTTTATGAGAAATATGGCATTTTAGAAATGAAATAAGTGAGTGAAATATAGAAGTTTGTAGCAAACTTTCTAAAAATAGAAAGCGGTTTGGTGAAATGAAAGTTATATTTAGAAAGTTTAGTAAGTAGCGTTTAAGTAAAAAGGTTTAATCAAATTAGCTTAGGTTTTTATAAAAACTTAAGGTAATGAAGTAAATTAGTTAATTAATAATTTAAAAAATAATAATAAAAATATATATAATATAGGGTGCGTCCGGTTTTAGAGAAAAAAAAGAAGAAAAAAAAGTATTTTTTTTACTAAGCTAAGTTTGGGTTGGGCTAGGACTTAGGATATAGATTTAAAAACCTAACTTGGCCCATCCTTTTCTCCCCTCTTCTTGTTGCCGTACGAATTCAACTCCCCCAAAACCCTAAGAAGTTAATTTTCACTTGTGGATCCAAGAACATTCAAGAGTTGTGGTTTAGTTGCTAATCATCAAGGTAAGTGTGTTCATCCTAGTTTAAATAACAAGGCTTGTCAACACCCGTGCATTGCACCGGGCTTAGTCTATGGGAAAAATTGAATTGTTAAGCTACTTTCTTCATTTGAGCACTGTATTGCAAGGTTTTGGAAAAAAATGAACTTTTACTTATATGAAAGAATCACTATATAAATCTTAACTCTACAACATTGAACACACCCTTAACATTCTAGAAAAAATTCTCATGTTCTCAAACATAGCCACTGCATTTTGAGGCATTTCCTTACAATGGTATGTTCAATATAAATTTCCTGACAATGGGTTAAACATAATTGAAACAATATAGAGTAATCTTGAAATATGTTACCTTTGCTTCACGTAAGACTTTGTTCAGCACACTATCAAAGACAACATAATTGACAAAAGCGTTATACCAAAAAAGTATGCACTGTTTATCATTCTTCTTACCAATAGCAACAACAAAGACTCTTGTATTGCACTTAACTCACTTCAAGACCAATGGCTGGACTCACATATCCAGATAGTTTGAAAATACACAAAACTTTATATTCATATCCCATGACATGCCCCTCTTTTAACATCGTGTCTTATAGTGCAACATTTGTATAAATCACCACACATCGTCAATTAACCAACTTCTTTTCGGTTATCCGCCATTAATTATTTTGAAACTACATGATAAGAATATAAGATAATTGAAAGCAGATATTATTTATGTAAACACTAAACACGGATTATTAATTATATAGTCTTATGACACGAATAAAAACAACACCTTGTATAATCATTGAACCAAACAAAAGCTGACCATGTTCGTGCATAGATAACACTTTGACGTGTATGTATTTTCCAGTTCTCTTTCATACAGTAATACAAAATGGTGCAAGATCAAAGCAAGGCCGTCAATCCCCCTATATCAGATCCAAAAAGGGAGGACACATCTTCTGTATCTTTTGATAAGTCTCCACCTTCATTGGAGTCCTTACTTGCAGAATCCACTGCATTAATGTTTGTTCAAACATTACCATCTTAGCTTTTCTGGAAAATACTGTAGAAAACAACCAATTAAGTTAGAATTTGGTAACATTCTTTCTAAACCTTTGTCATGACAATTCAAACAAATGGCTTACCTTTTTATGAGTGATTGATAATATGGCTTGACCTTTTTGACATGGACACGGACTTTGCTTTTACTGTAAAGGTCATATTTACTGCAACCAAAAAAATGTTCTTTAGATATTATGTTCTCATTCAGTTAAGCTTATAGATAAGTTCTTACTACACAAATTAACATGCTTACTTGAAGATTTGAAGCCACTTTAAATTTTCAACATCCTCCTCATTCATTAAAATAGTATAGCTCTAGAGCAATTCAAATGCCGTATGAACAAAGCAAAGGAAAAATTTTCTTAGGGAAAGATCATATATCCAAATCTACCAACTACTTTTGTAAATTAGAGAGGTTATTTAAGTTTTAGCAACTCACGATAGAAAGAAGGATAATGAATAATAAATAATCCTGCTTGAGGCAGAGTAGATCCATTTTCCTTGGCCACCTGCAACGAAAAAGCAGAAATTAAGCTTACACACTATGGAACTTGTTTATTGTCATAAGTATTAATGTATGCCCATATGGACCTACATTGAAGGTCGATGATCATTACAAAGGATATGTTTGTTTTATATTAAAAACATCTTTTAGATTACATAACATCATATTACGGAACAAAATTCAGAAAAACAAAATACGAATATTAAATGCAATAAAATCAAAGAGAAAAACACCCGTTGTATCCAATTAATGCCAATGTAAGTTATCTAAAGCGCATAAGAATGAAAAGTATATTTTTTTAGCGAAGGATGATATTTTTTTGTCTAACCTCATTCACATTAGTGTTTACATAAATAAGGCACTCTTCTTTTAGTGTTCACTGTCGACTCAGGAAGCACTTCAGGTATCTATAGCTAAATTCAAACGGGTCCTCGTTATACCAATGTCATGCAAAAATACTCGTCTTAGATCAAACCTAATAATATCCAATTTTCACTATTTTAAACAGAATTACATTAAAGTTATGTCTATATATTTAGAGGTGTTCTTATGCTTTAGTTTCAAACACCCCTAAAAAACAGAAAAGTAATACCTTGGCTCTCGTAAACTCATTTACCTGAGCAAGTTCTTTAGCAGAAGATTGAGTTCTTATGTCAAATCAATTCCAGAATATTGGTTGCAAAAAACTACGATTCAGTTTTAGGGAAACTAACATTCAGTAAAGCCTGATAATTATGTACTTTGGATATATTAAAGGAAGCAGGACTTCAAAAACTATCGCAGACCTTACTGGTACATTCGGATTTTGGAATTGGGCTTATGCATACACCTTGCTGATAAGTGTTATGTGTTTGGAATTTGTTACAAAATCTACTTTATATCCATATAAAGGGTGTTTTCTACTACTTATGGAAGTGGTTTATCTGTTTATTTTTCCAAGCACATACAATCAAACAAAGATTCAAAATAACAAACCTACGAATCAAGCAACACATGACCAAGTGAAACATGATGCAAAAAAAACCACTATAGAGGGAATAGTGAATTTTAATTTATTAAAGCCAAGCCATTTCCTAACAAAATAACTTATTACCTGAACCTGATAAATACAATTCAAGCATAAATGATAACACTTATACGTTTTATATGTGTTTCCATTAGACATTTCATTAATCAGTTGTTATGTGGCATTCATTATAAACTTACTATACATATTTCAGGG